>PVKP010040287.1:0-19577 GCA_004027715.1 Plecturocebus donacophilus
CAGTGGAGACATTCCTTAGGTCAGGACAGTCTGGAGCAGAAGAGCCCATGAGGACCACTGCGGGGCTCCAGAGAGAGGAGCTAAGGACAGGCTGGGGCAGGAGCAGCAGAGAGACTGCCAGCTGCACGGCAGATTCCGACCTCTGAGGACTGTCCGCGGTGAGTTCTGCCCAAGTGATGGCCATCACAACTGTTTAACAAGCACTCAGAGCTTTAGCCGGTGTCTGCTGCCCTCTGGTGGGTATGCCAGAGATGACCCAAGCCTGCTTCCCCCTTTTTTCTTTTGTCAACAGCCCATAGTACTACAGGTTCACTTTCAACTCTGTGGCATGAAAACTCTCTAGGCTGGGCATGGTGGCTCACACCTGTAATCTGAACACTTTGGGAGGGTGAGAGGGGAGGATCGCTTGAGCCCAGTTTGAGACCAGCCTGGGCAACACGGCAAAAACCCCATCACTATTAATATTATTATTTTGAGACGGAGTCTCGCTTTGTTGCCCAGGCTGGAGTTCAGTAATGTGATCTCGGCTCACTGCAACCTCTGATCCCCGGGTTCGAGCAATTCTTGTGTCTCAGCCTCTCAAGTACCTGGGACTACAGGTGCGCGCCACCACACTTGGCTAATTTTTTTATCTTTGGTAGAGACAGCGTTTCATCATGTTGGCCAGGCTGGTTTTGAACACCTGACCTCAAGTGATCCGCCCGCTTCAGCCTCCTCAAGTGCTGGGATTACAGGCGTGAGCCACCACGCCTGGCCCACATCTCTATTATTAAAAAAACAAAACAAACATGAAAACCTCTTGTCACAGATGATAGAGTGTCAGACAACACCTGTTGATTGAGAGACAGGGAGGCACAGGGAGCCATGGTGTCCATGCAGCAGTGTGTGGACTGGGGCTGGCAGGGCCCTTGCGGTTTTCTAGTAGTGAGGGTCACCAGCACTAGGAAGAGAAATGGGGCTGAAGGATGCATCCAGGACTAGGGGCTGTAGAGCAGGTGCCATTCCCATGAGATCAACAAGATGAAGATGCTGAGGGTGCTTGCCAGACAGCTCTGAGTTCAAGGGTAGTTCATAGATTCCTGCTAGGGACGGAAGGAAATGGAGCTAATGGAAAGAAAATGCACATGATGAAGGCCTGTAGATCAAAACAGAGCTGAAGGACTCTGGTGAACCGAGGGTGTGAGAGGACTGTGGACAGAGGGAGCCTGAGAACTGTAGAGCCATGGGAGGCGTGGCTGCCCTCGTGGCTGTTGGAACCCAGGCACCTGCGCTCACATTTCCTGCCTCTGCTGAGACTATCGCTGCCTGCTACAGCCCAAATTCACTCACTACTGATGCTGACCCTACCAGGGAAGTGATCATGAGGAGAAAAATTCCTTCTTCCTGCCTTCCAGTCTCCTGCCAGTGTCTCCCTGACAGAGCTGCACTGGTGGCCCGCTGGAAAAGCAGTCTGGAAGACAGTTTACAGGTTTCTAGCCCCCTTCAATACAGAGGAGAGCACTCCAAGCCAGGGGAGGTATGAGCTTCCTAACTGCTATGTAAAATCCCCTTCACCCTTTTGTTCCTCCAGTCCTTCCAACACCATTCTCCCCAATTTCTTGCACAGAAGCTGTTTGAATTTTCCACAATTGCACTACCCTGTTCAACATGGGCATAAACAATGATGGGGGCAAATCCAGGTATTCCAGGACCTGAACTTATACAATTGGAGGGGAGTTCTCTTTGACAAAAGGAATATAACATTATGAACAGTAGATTAGCTTATTAGCTTCATGATAAATTCACCTCTACCTATAACCCAACAATTCTACTCCAGATACTAGAGAAACTCCCGTATATGTGCACCAAGTGACATGGTTTAGTATGTTCATGAGGGCATTGTGCTTTTTTTTTTGTTGTTGTTGTTGCTTATTTTTTGAGACAGAGTCTTGCTCTGTCACCCAGGCTGGAGTGCAACGGCACAATCTTGACTCACTGCAACCCCTGTCTTCTGGGCTCAAGCCATCCTCCTACCTCAGTCACCTGAGTAGCTGGGACTTCAGGCATGAACCACCATGCCTGGTTAATTTTTGTATTTTTAGTAGAGACGGGGTTTCACCAGGTTGCCCAGGCTGGTCTTGAACTCCTGACCTCATATAATCCACCCACCTTGGTCTCCCAACATGCTAGGATTGCAGGCGTGAGCCACCACGTCTGGCCAATGAGGGCATCTTTCTAATGGGAAAAGAAGTATAATTAATCTGGGCGAAAGCGGCGGGAAGTTCGTACTTGGCAGAAGACAATGGGTCTGTGGCTTAGGTGAAAATGCCTTGTGTAAAAGCAGCTCAAGCTGGAAAACAGGGCCCTGCAAAGAGACATCTTGCAGAACAATTTGCAGTTGGGGAGATAATAACTGACATGGCAAAAAAGGAATGGAAAGTAGGATTACCCACTGCCTAAGGAGGCTTCGTCTGTATATATCTTGCTGATATGAATTCTTCAGGGTCAGTTGGAAGTGATGCACCTTGTGTTATAAAAATGGAACCCCGTGACAGTGGACCTCTTTTTACTGAATTAAAGTTCTACCAACAAGCTGCAAAACCAGAGCAAATTCAGAAATGGATTCATACCCATAAGCTGAAGTACCTGGGTGTTCCTAAGTATTGGGGGTCTGGTCTACGTGAGAAAAATGGAAAAAGTTACAGGTTTATGATAATGGATTGCTTTGGGAGTGAGCTTCAGAAAATATGTGAAGCAAATGCCAAAAGGTTTTCTCAGAAAACTGTCCTGCAGCTAAGCTTAAGAATTCTGGATATTCTGGAATATATTTACGAGCATGAGTATGTGCATGGTGATATCAAGGTTTCAAATCTTCTTCTGAGCTACAAGAATCCTGACCAGGTGTACTTGGTAGATTATGGCCTTGCTTATCAGTACTGCCCAGAAGGAGTTCATAAAGAATACAAACAAGACCCCAAAAGATGTCACGATGGCACTATTGAATTCACCAGCATCAATGCACACAATGGCATGGGCCCATCAAGACGTGGTGATTTGGAAATACTTGGTTATTGCATGATCCAATGGCTTACTGGCCATCTTCCTTGGGAGGATAATTTGAAAGATCCTAAATATGTTACAGATTTCAAAATTAGATATAGAGAAAATATTGCAAGTTTAAGGGACAAATGTTTTCCTGAGAAAAACAAACCAGGTGAAATTGCCAAATACATGGAAACAGTGAAATTACTAGACTACACTGAAAACCCTCTTTATCAAAATTTACGCGATATTCTTTTGCAAGGACTAAAAGCTACAGGAAGTAAGGATGTTGGCAAATTGGACCTCAGTGTTGTGGAGAATGGAAATTTGAAAGCAAAAACAGTAACAAAGCGAAAGAAAGTAATTGAAGAAAGCAAGGAATCTGGTGTTGAAGATATGGAATGCTTAAGTACACAGATAGAGGAGCCCACACAGACCCACCCATTCAAGAACCAGAAAGAGAGCCCAGAAGTAATTCAGATGCTGTGAACCAGCTTTTCTTTTCTTTGTTTTCTTTTGACTTTTTTCTTCTTTTCCATTTGAAGTGTTTTGTTTTCATGTGAGTCTTGCGAGGTGGAAGTAATAATTAAATACCCATGTGTTCAGAAAATATAAACTTTTTAATAAAAATAAATATTTTGTACAATTAAAAAAAAGAAGTAGAATTAATCCATCGCTATCAAAACAAGAATAAATATAGGAAGAATCAATATTTTATATTAAAAATATATCAATTATCCTGAAACTATATCTAAGATTCAATATACATGGATTAGACTAGAACCAAAAAGTAAGGTTCCACTCTATTGCCCAGGATAGAGTGCAGTGGTACAATCTTGGATCACTGCAGCGTTGAGCAATCCACCTCAGCCTCCCAAGTAGCTGGGACTACAGGCACACACTACCATACTCAGCTAATTTCCTTTTAATTTTTTGTAGAGATGGGGTCTCACTGTGTTTTTCAGGCTGGTTTTGAACTCCTGGGCTCAAGCAATCTGCCTGTCCTAGCCTCCCAAAGTGCTTGGATTACAGGTATGAGCCACTAGGCCTGGTCTTAGGCTAATTATTTATTTATTATTATTATTATTATTTAAATTTTTTGAGATGGAGTCTCTGTCACCCAGGCTGGAGTGCAGTGGCACAATATCAGCTAACCGAAACCTCTGCTAATTTTTGTATTCATAGTAGAGACAGGGTTTTACTATGTTGGCCAAGCTGCTCTCAAGCTCCTGACCTCAAATGATTTGCCAACCTCGGCCTCCCAAAGTGCTGGGATTATAGGTGTGAGCTACCATGCCTAATTAAAAAAAAAATTTGTAGAGATGAGATCTTGCTATGTTGCCAAGTCTGGTCTCTTAACTTCTGCTAACTTCTGGCCTCAGGGGATCCTCCCACTTTAGCCTCTAGAGTAGCTGGGACTATATGTAGAAGCCACCCACCTTTGCATTTCCCTAATGATTAAATGATTAGTGATAATGATGTCCTTTTTTGTTGTTGTTTTTAGGATTCCACTCTGGGGCCAGGCATGGTGGCTCATGCCTGTAATTCCAGCACTTTGGGAAGCCAAGGCAGGTAGATCACAAGGTCAGGAGTTTGAGACCAGCCTGGCCAATATGGTGAAATCCCGTCTCTACTAAAAATACAAAAATTAGCCAGGTGTGGTGGCACTTGCCTGTAGTCCCAGCTACTAGGGAGGTTGAGGCAGGAGAATCACCTGAATCCAGGAGGCAGAGGTTGCAGTGAGCTGAGATGGTGCCACTGCACTCCAGCCTGGGCGACAGAGCAAGACTCCATCTCAAAAAAAAAGATAGGGTTCCACTCTGTCACCCAGGCTAGAGTGTAGTGGTGTGATCTCCGCTCACTGCAGCCTCAAGCAATCCAACTCAGCCTTCTAAGTAGCTGGGACTACAGGTGCATGCCACCATGCCCAGCTAATTTTTGTATTTTTTTATTTGTAGAGACGGGTTTTGCCATGTTGCCCAGCCTGGTCCCAAAACCATGGGCTCAAGTAGTCTGCCCACTTGAGCCTCCCAAAGTGGTGGGATTACAGGTGTGAGCCACTGCGCCTGGCTTCTGAGCATCTTCTCTGTGCTCATGGGTCATTTGTATATCTTCTTTGGAGATAAGCAGTTTTTGTTGTTATTTATTTTGAGACAGGGTCTAACTCTGTCACCTAGGCTGGAGTGCAGTGGTGTGATCTTGGCTCACTGCAACCTCCATCTCCCAGGTTCAACTCACCCTCCCATCTCAGCCTCCCGAGTAGCTGGGACTACACGCACATGATACCACACCCAGCTAATTTTCGTATTTTTTGCAGAGACGGGTCTCGCTTTGTTGCCCAGGTTGATCTCAAATTCTTAGGCTCAGGTGAGGCTAAGAATTCTTAGGCTGCCCGTCTCAGCCTCCCAAAGTGCTGGGATTTCAAGCATGAGCTGGAGATATGTCTATTCAAGTCTTTTGCCCCCTTCTGGAACCTCTTTTGGAGTGCTTCCTCTAGGTCTTGATTTATTTGCTGCTGGACATAGTGGCTCACACCTGTAATCCCAGCAGTTTAGGAGGCTAATTGGAAGCATCAGTTGAAGCCAGGAGTTTCAGATCAGCCTGGGACAACATAGTGAGTCTCAACAAATAAAAAATTAGCTGGGTATGGTGGCATGTGGCTGTCATCCCAGCTACTCGGGAAACTGAGGAGGGAGGACTGCTTGAGTCTGGGAGGTTAAGGCTGCAATGAGCCATGATTGTACCACTGCACTCCAGCCTGGGTGACAGAGACCCTATCTAAAAAAAAAAAAGACATTTTTCAGATCTGGAAGTCATCTCTCCACACACTTGTGGCCAGGGCTCCCCCTCATTTTTTGCCTTTTTCACTGCTGAGCATAATTGAATCCCTCATTTTCTCCCTTCAGATCTAATTTCTATGCTAGCTTCTATTTTCCCAGCTATTCTACACTTTCACTTCCAGAAGAAGCTTTTTTTTTGAAATGGAGTCTCTGTCTGTTGCCCAGGCTGGAATGAAGTGGCACGATCTCCACTCACTGCAGCCTCCCTCTCCTGGGTTCAAGCAATTCTGCCTCAGCCTCCCAAGTAGCTGGGATTTCAGGTGCCCGCCATCACGCCCACATCATAATTTTTTTTTTTTTTAGTAGAGAGGGAGTTTCACCATGTTGGCCAGGCTGGTCTTGAACTCCTGACCTTGTGATCTGCCTTCCTCAGCCTCCCAAAGTGCTGGGATTACAGGCGTGAACCACCGCACCCATCCCCAGAAGAGGCTTTCTAAAGTACAGTATTGGTCGGGTGTGGAGACTAGCCTGGCCAAAATGGTGAAACCCCATCTCTACTAAAAATACAAAAATTAACCAGGCATGGTAGGGCACGGCTGTAATTCCAGCTACTTAGGAGGCTGAGGCACAATAATTGCTTGGACCCGGGAGGTAGACGTAGCAGTGAGCAGAGATCACACCACTGCACTCCAACCTGGGTGACTTGAGACTGTCTCAACAACAACAAAAAGGTACAGTATTTTACTCTCCTAATAATTTTAAAAATGTTTTACCACAAAAAGTAAAATTCCTTAGTTTGGCACTCCCAGCTCTTTTTCTGTTCTACTTCCTGTAAAGCTTGCACACACACACATCCCTCAGGTCACAGTGAACTCAATATTCCTAGGGTTTGCCCCTTGTTCCACTTGGACGTCTTTGTTCACGTTTCTTTCATTTTGCCATTCAGGAGTAACCACTCCTGTCTTTGAACTCTTGTAGCACTTGATGCCTCCTTTCCAGCATTTACCACTTTCCATTTCCTTCACACAGTGTTGTCATCTTCTCTACTAGGTTCTAAGCCCTTTAAGGCAGGGCCTTGTATCCTCCACACCTGCTTACCAACTGATGATACACAGTGCGCTCAGATATCCGTGCAGGGATCTCTCCATTCCTCACACAATACAGCACCATGCCCTGTTCAGATGTACTAATTATTTGAATGAGTATATGATGTTCCACTCCCACACCCCAGCCTTCTAGTCAATGTGGAGACAAAATAATAGATATTTGTTTAATTGTTTGCACACCAAAGTGATGGCATGCATTGGAACCGAATCATTTTCTGAGTGAAAAAAAAAAAAAGTGACGGCATATAACGCTGATTCTTCTTACAACCTCAAAGGCCACATCCTAAAAGCATATTCTGTAAAATCCTGATCCAGCCTCAGAGCTACACCACCGCGTTGTTTCCATTTGAAGGTGGATTCCACTGAACCTTATCTAGAGGAACACAGCCTGTAATTGGGACAATCCCCTTTCTCATTCCTAAGAGGTGATATGGCTGGGGCGGGACCTCCAGACCTCCAGCAACTGTGACCGGCACTCTCCCCGTTATCAGCAAGTGCTACCTTGTCCTTTCCCTAGCGTTGAACAATTTACGAAATCAATGAGCCAACACGTTGATTTCATCTTCCCAGCAACCTGGGTAGGCAAAAATGCTCATTTCCCTAAAAAAACAGAAGCTCAGAGGGGAAATGGGGAAAAGAAAAGGCGTGGCCACGAGCTGTGGCGGGGAAGGCGAGTGGAATCCCGCACCCTGAACTGGAAACAGTCACCGGCTCAGCCGTGACCCGGCGTGTTTATCCGCACCAGGAGGGGCACCTGGCGCGCAGGGGGCACGAAGATTCTCCTCGCTTCCGCCACCTCAACTAGCTCGCTCCACAACCCCAGACCGCCAGCGCACGCCGGACCCCTTCGCTACTCCGCCGGAAGTCCCGCCTGCGCCGCCGCCGCGCCCCGTTGGGTCGGATCCTGGGGCGTCGCCGCAGGTGTTCCTTCCCCGGTGTGAGCTCTGGGCGGCCACGACTAGCCCCAGATGGGGCCAGGCTTGAGGCCCGCAAAGGCGCGGGGCCGCGCGCGGCAGGCGGACTCGGTGGCGTGGGATGGGGAGCGCTTGGCCGGCGGCAGGACTTCCGTCTCGGGACCCGGAAGGGGCCGCGCCGCAGTTACTGGGAGTTGCAGTCTGACAGCGGTTGGGGGACCCGCGGCTCATGCGCGGTCCCCCGAGGCTTGTTTCACATCTGTAACAGGTGAATTGGGGTTTTTATTCTGCCCTTTCGTGCCCTCTTGAGGAGTCTGCCGCGGCCAGGGTTGTCAGCGCGAGGAGGGGACCCGGTCCGACCGCCGGCCAGGCGGAGAGTGGGGCGAAGAAGCCGCCGGGCCCGAGGAGCAGGCCGGGCATCCTTGCCCTGCCTGGGATGCCGGCCGGGCGGATCCACTGGCAGCCTGGCCTCGGTCTGCCGTTGCCTTGGAGACCGGTCAGCCGGGTCTAGCCGCCAGGGGTTCCGCGGAAGCTGCGAGAGAGGCCGTTTCGTTGGCGCAACGACGCCCTCGCATCAGAGGATGCTCCGTTTTCCCAGGCAGGGCCTTGAGGAAGCCTCCGGAGTGTGAGACCTTTGTTTGCTTCTCCTCCCTCCCAGTGCTGCTGGGACCGTTCCTCCAGAAGGAGGCCCAGTGCCTTCTGGCGTCCCTAGTTTGCCTCGGCCGAGTTTGAGTATTTTTAAAAACAAAATTATTGGCCAGGCACGGTGGCTCATGCTTGTAATCCCAGCACTTTGAAAGACTGAGGCAGGCGGATCACGAGGTCAAAAGATCGAGTCCATCCTAGCCAACATGGTGAAACCCCGTCTCTACTAAAAATACAAAAATTAGCTGGGCGTGGTGGCGTGCGCCTGTTATCCCAGCTACTCAGGAGGCTGAGGCAGGAGAATCACTGGAACCCGGGAGGCGGAGGTTGCAGTGATCTGAGCTGAGCCACTGCACTCCAATCTGGGTGATAGAGCGAGACACTGTCAAAAAAAAAAAAACAAGGTAAACCAGAAGTGTTGCTTTTTTTTGTTATCTCTAGGTGTATTCCTCAGTTTAATATGCTAATAAGCAAAATGCACCAAACCTTGGCTAATAGTTGTGCTTTAACTTACTATTTGTTATTTCTTTCATAGGGACTCTGCTATGAAGATCTTTTTATTCTGAATTACTGTACAGTTATTCTTTGATACTGTCAGTCAAATCTCATTTTTAGGGGCTTGACTAGGTTTTATGAAAGCCCAGTAAGCCAGTTTGCCGATAAGGCAGTCATCAGACCTGTTTCCTGATGTCATGTGACAGAAGGGGTCCATGTAGAATTTAGTTTCTTCCTAGAAGTCCCATGGAAACCTGCAAGTATTATGATGAACTAGGTAGAACTATATGTCTCTCACAATGAAATGCATCCCCTTCTGTTTAACAGGGTGTGGGGAGTTTTAGGACAGAGAAGAAAAAAAAGCTTTCATTTACAAAGAAGCAAAGACAATTACTCTAGAGTGGAGCTGGTCGAGTTATACAAAAACACAGTTGCAGATAAAAAGAAAAAAAAATAGCGTGGAGTTGGTCTTCCAGTCCTCAAGACTGGGGAGCAGCAGTTGGGGCTGATTAGTGAAGAGTGTCACCTTTCTCATCTTCTGGATAGTGCTGTCTGTGTTACTGACGTCTTCTTTGTGGGTTCCTGGACCAAGAATATTAACCATTGCCTCTTGGCCCTCCTTGTTCTCAGGATTCCAGCTTTCCCTCCTGGCCAGAGTGTTCAGCCTGGACTCATTCAGAAAGGGTAAGACTGCAACTGTGTTTGTGACCTCATGCCCCTCGTTATTGGGATGGGCATGTTGTACTGAACCGAGCATAGAAAGTCAACACCAAGACAAAAGTATGCCAAATTGCAGGGTCTTTATTGCCAGTGGCCATGGAGGACTCCCATCTCTCCAACCCATGGCCTCGAAAGGGGGTGTCAAGACCTTTTTTACCCGTAAAAAAATCACCTTGGGAGTGAGGGTGAGGGGCTGGGGTGGGGGTGACGGGCTTCATATATTCTGAGGGCTAGTGAATTTTGCAAATCACCTTCTGGGGTGGAGATGAGGGTGTGGGGCT
Organism: Plecturocebus donacophilus; assembly: GCA_004027715.1. Classification (NCBI taxonomy): domain Eukaryota; kingdom Metazoa; phylum Chordata; class Mammalia; order Primates; family Pitheciidae; genus Plecturocebus; species Plecturocebus donacophilus. The sequence goes on from PVKP010040287.1 coordinate 9,963, forward strand.
CCGGACATTCCGAGGGCTAGGGGACTTTTTGATATTCTGATTGTTACTTAAGTGGTTCACAAAAGTCAAGATTAGCATCTGTTTACACATTGTCTGGGTAGGGTGGCAATTACGGTCCTTAATTACTTACTCACATTTGGGTTATAGAGAGCAGTTTCAACAGAAAGCCGAGGTATGGTTGAGGTATGGAGGTTTATGGGGCTTTTTACCATGTCACAGGCATCTGTGAGGGCTGTGAGTCTCTCACCAGTGTGTAGTTCTTGCATGTTGCTTGGGTAGTTTTCCAGAGACCTTTCCTATAGCCTTCCTCTTGCATGGTGCTTATAATCTTTGCCTCCCCTTGCCCTAGCCTTTGTGTACATTTGCCATGCCTCCCCCCAGTGCCCTCTTCTGCATATTCCCTGCTTATTAAAATCCTATTTTTATTTTTTTTATTGAGGTGGAGTCTCACTCTCAGCCAGGCTGGAGTGTAGTGGCACAGACTCCTCCCACTTCAACATCTGCCTCATGGGTTCAAGTGATTCTCCTGCCTCAGCCTTTCTAGTAGCTGGGATTACAGGTGCCCGCCACCATGCCCAGCTAATTTTTGTATTTTTAATAGAGATGGGATTTCACCATGTTGTCCAGGCTGGTCTTGAACTTCTGACTTCAAGGGATTTGCCTGCTGCGGCCTCCCAAAGTGTTGGGATTACAGGCATGAGCCACCATGCTCGGCCTCTAAAATTCTATTTTTTCTAGGCTAGTATTTTATACCATCTCCTTCCTGAACTTTTCCTAATTCTGTTAACCAAATGCAGTCTTTCTCCAACTTTCCTCAGTATTGTATCTGTTCTTTCTCATGCTTAGTCTATTCTGAATTAATCATTGTGAAGCTCCCTGTAGCCAGGGCCTGTTGTGCTCTTTTGTCATGCATAGCATCTGGCCAGCATTTTGTACATGTAAGCTTCAGTAAACACTTGGAAGTGGATTGAGCCTGTATTAGGCTGTTCTTGCAGTAAAGAAATACCTGAGACTGGGTAATTTATAAACAAAAGAGGCTTAATTGACTCACAGTTCCACAAGGCTGGGGATGCCTCAGGAAATTTGCAGTCATGACAAAAGGTGAAGGGGAAGCATTGCAAATCTTACCTGGCTGCAGGAGAAAAAGAGCAAAAGGGTCAGTGCCACACTTTCAAACAACCATATCTCGTGAGAACTCACTGTCATGAGAACAGCAAGGGGGATGTCCACCCCGCCCCCATGAATTCAATTACCTCCCATTAGGCCCCTCCCCCAATACATGGGGATTATAATTCAAGAGAAGATTTGGGTGGGGACACAGAACCAAACCATATCAAGGAGCAACTTTATATTTTATTTTTCCAATTTCCCAGGATGTCTCAGAATCTAAGTTTGGGGAACACAGAGGTGAATAAGAAATCTATGGTCATTTTATTTAAGACAATGTGACGGCATAGTTATAGCAAAGATGTATATTCCCTGGGTGTGGTGGCTCACACCTGTAATTCCAGCACTTTGGGAGGCCAAAGCGGGCAGATCATGAGGTCAGGAGTTCAGGACCAGCCTGGCCAATATGGTGAAACCCCGTCTCTACTAATAATACAAAAATTAGCCAGGGATGGTGGCATACACCTGTAGTCCCAGCTACGTGGGAGGCTGAGGCACAAGAATTGTTTGAATCCAGGAGGCAGACATTGCCGTGAGTTGAGATCACACCACTGCACTCCAGCCTTGGTGATAGAGGGAGATTCCATCTTTAAAAAAAAAAAAAAAAAGAAGACGTATATTCAGAACCAAGATTTGAAAATTATTTCTGCCATTTATATGTTTATTGTTTAATCTCAGCAATATCAAAGAATAACCACCCACTGCCTCCCAAGAATAAATTAACATATTCCAAACACCTAAACCACATCAATAAATAGTAAGCACCTGCTGTATTTTAGCTCATGCTGTGGTCGGATTGCACAGTGATGACAGACATGAACTCTGGAGCAGAATGGATAGGTATGTGTTCTAGATTCACTACATAGTAGTTATGTACCCTTGGGCAAGTTACTGAAGCTCATAGCACTTAATATGTTCTTATAAAAAATAGTAAGAATATACTACCTTCATAGGTTTATTGCAAAGTGGTAGAGCACCAGTGATGGCATAAAATTTAATGGCTTTGTTGAAGAAAGTCACATTAGCTTCTCTGATTTGGATATCAAACGAGTCCACAAAGGCGCCAGGTGCAGTGGCTCACGCATGTAATCCTAGCACTTTGGGAGGCCAAGGCAGGTGGATCACTTGAAGTCAGGAATTCGAGACCAGCCTGGCCAACATGGTGAAACCCTATCTCTACTAAAAATACAAAAATTAGCCAGGTGTGGTGGCAGCTGCCTGTAATCCCAGCTACTCAGGAGGCTGAAGCAGGATAATTGCTTGAACCCAGGAGACAGAGGTTGCAGTGAGCCAAGATTGCGCCACTGCATTCCAGCTTGGGCGACAGAGTGAGACTCCATCTCAAAAAAAATAAAGAGTCCACAAAGACACACAGTCAATGAGCAGCCCAGAAGGAAGAGTTTATGCTGGGTCCAAAGCCAGGATGTGCCTTTATGATGGCTACATGACAGGAAAGCAGCCCATGACCAGTGGGCCTCATGAGCAAGAGGGAAGCTGGTGGAACATGAGCTCAGAGAGAGGCTGGTCATCATGGCTGCTGTGAGCCAGGAAGAGTAGTGTGCACTTAGCTTTCTGTAAAATGCAAATAAATTACTATTTGTATAAAATACAAATTTATTATCTGAAGTACTTTTGTACAGTATCACTCTGGCTTTTCTGTGGAGAATAGGTTGTAGGAAAAGTACAGGGAAGGCGGGAGGATTTGGTGAATAGTAGGGTGAGAGGTGAATGTTCCTTCTACTGCGTGGACCAGGGAGAAGATAATTCAGTACAGATTTTGAATGCAGAGTCCACAGGAACACCTGACAAATAAGACATGTGAAGAGGTTATAATAGAGTATTGACGCCGGGCGTGGTGACTCACGCCTGTAATCCCAGCACTTTGGGAGGCTGAAGCAGGTAGATCACTTGAGGTCAGGAGTTTCAGACCAGCCCAGCCAACTGCCTCTACTAAAAATACGAAAATTGGCTGGGTGGGGTAATGCATGCTTGTAATCCCAGCTGCTACTTGGGAGGCTGAGGTGGGAGAATCACTTGAACTCAGGAGGCAGAGGTTACAGTGAGCTGAGATCACACTGCTGCACTCCTGGGCGACAGAGGGAGACTCTGTCTCAATTAAAAAAAAAAATAGAGAATTGAAAAAGAATAGGAATAATTAAGGATACATTAAAATTATGGGCTTAAGTAACCGAATGAGGGTGGATGCTATTTACTGAGTCTCTGATAACCGGAAAGAACCACACATCAAGGAAAAATGTTTTTGTCCTGGGCTTGTTCATTTTGAGATGTCTCAAGGACATTGAAGTGGAGGTATAAAGTGGACAGTTATGGTTATCAAATTGAGTTCCAGGGAGATTTGGAAGTGACAGTTCATGGACAGTATAAAACCATGGTGAAGAATAACATCATTGAGCATGTGTGTGTGGTGGTGCAGGCAAGTCAGGCTTAGAGCCTAGTCCTGGGGACTTTCACATTTGTAGGACAACCAGAGAAAGAAAAACTAACAAAGGAGAATACAACAGTGATAAGTGAGGTAAGAGGAAAGAAAGTTTTGTAAATACTAATTATAATTCTAGAAAGTGGTCTGAGTGGCCAGGCACAGTGGCTTATGTCTGTAATCCCAGCACTTAGGAAGGCCAAGGCAAGTGGATCATGAGGTCTGGAGATTGAGACCATCCTGGGCAACATGGTGAAACCGTCTCTACTAAAAATACAAAAATTAGCTGGGTTTGGTGGCATGTGCCTGTAATCCCAGTACTCAGCAGGCTGAGGCAGGAGAATTACTTGAACCAAGGTGGTGGGAGTTGCAGTGCGCTGAGATTGTGCCACTGCACTCCAGCCTGGCAACAGAGCAAGACTCCATCTCAAAAGAAAAAAAAGGAAGCGGGCTGAGTATGGTGGCTCACTCCTGTAATCCCAGCACTTGGCAAGGCTGAAGTGGGTGAGTCATTTGAGGCCAAGAGTTTGAGACTGGCCTGGGCAACATAGCCAAACCCTGTCTCTAAAAATAATATTTTTTAAAAGAAAGTATTCAGATGTTTTGTTAGTCCATTCTCTCATTGCTATAAAGAACTACCTGAGACTGGGTAATTTATAAAGAAAAGAGGTTTAATTGATTCAGTTCCACAGCCTGCACCAGAAGTATGGCTGGAGAAGCCTCAGGAAACTTACAACCATGGCAGAAGGCAAAGGAGAAACAGGCAAGTCTCACATGGCCAGGAAATGAGGAAGAGAGAGTAAAGTGGGAGGAGCCACACACTTTGAAACAACCAGATCTTGTGAGAACTCACTATCACAAGAACAACAAAGGGAAAATCCACTCCCATGATCCAGTCACCTCCCACGAGGCCCCTCCTCCAACACTGGGGATTATAATTAAACATGGGATTTGGACAGAGACACAAATCCAACCATATCATCAGGGGAGAGCTGGCAACTTGCTGAAAGCTTCTGGGGATCTCATTAGCTAAGGACAAGAAAGTGATCACTGGGTGTGGTGATACGGGTGTAAGTGCTGATTGTGACAAGAGGCATCTCAGAAGAACCACAGAAAAATAGCCTGGCCCAGGGAACATCAAATTATCCATGTGATGGGAATTGAAGATGTAGACAGTTCTGGAACTATGGCTGAATGTGACAAAATAGATGGGACATTAGATAGAGAGAAAACTGGAATTGAGGAGGGGCCTGAAATGAATCTTCATAATTAAACAGGCACCTTTGGCTGGGCAAGGTGGCTCACCCCTATAATCCCAGCACTTTGGGAGGCCAGGGCAGGTGGATCACTTGAGTTCAGGAGTTAAGAGACCAGCCTTGCCAACATGGTGAAACCCTGTTTCTACTAAAAATACAAAAATTAGCTGGGCATGGTGGTACGTGCCTGTAACCCAACTACTCGGGAGGCTGGGGCAGAAGAATCACTTGAACTCATGAGGTGTGAAGGCTGTAGTTGAGCCAAGATCAAGCCACTGCACTCTAGCCTGGGTGACAGAGACTCCGTCTCAAAAAGTAAAAATGAAAAATAAATAAACAGACACCTTTGACAAATCACTCAGATTCTCTGGGCTTCACTCTTTACATCTGTAAAGTAGGAGTAATGTTAACAGGTTATCTATTTTATTATTGAGAATCAGATGAAGTAGAGATACAAATAATATCCTAATGTGGGTGTTAAGGCAATTTATCTATAGCAGTTAACTGAGATAAGAGTAATGATAAGAATATGTCAATTATTGGAGTAGATGAATTAATATTAGGTTGATGCAAAAGTAATTGCAGTTTTGCAAGTAAAAGTAATGGCAAAAATTATAATTATTTTTGCACTGACCTAATACTTCATTTAGTAGGAACTAAATGAAGTCAAATTTTAATCTTACAACAAATTACGTTTACATCTTTGTGTTTGCTTTTTTTTTTTTTTTTTTTTTTTTTGACAAAATCTCACTCTGTCACCCAGGCTGGAGTGCAATGGCGCAATTTCAGCTCACTGCAGCCTCTGCCTCCCAGGGTCAAGCAGTTCTCCTGCCTCAGCCTCCTGGGTAAGCTGGGATTACAGGCACCTACCACCATGCCCAACTAATTTTTTGTATTTTTAGTAGAGATGGGTGTCACCATGTTGGCCAGGCTGGTCTAGAACTCCTGACCTCAAGTGATCCACCTGCTTCGTCTTCCCAAAGTGTTGGGGTTACAGGCATGAGCTACTGCACCCAGCCTGTGTTTGCTCTTTGTATAACTATTCGGTTGCTCTCCATCTTATAATTACTAAAACCTCCTAATTCTCAGTGAGTCCTTCCTGGGACCACTTAAATTATATTCCTCAACCACACTCCCCATCACCCTTTAATCTCCACCCTAACTTTTCTGGTGCACACCACAACTATACTCTGCTTGTCTGTTTTTTTATTGTGTTTGCATTAAGATACTTGCCTCCCTGTGAATTCTACCTAATTATAGCTATGAGATTTTCCTCAAATACGTAAATTCCGAAATTATTTCAGAATTTACATGTGGGTACTCTCTCCCATATATTTACCATATTCTTGATATTCATGGGACTAGACATTTTCAGTAACCCCTTAGATGAAAAATTTCAAAATGTATCCAACAAGGAAAAATTGTTCATAACAAATATTAAGCTACAGTTGAATAATGAATATGAAGCACTTGTGACCAGGAGCCTCCAGCTCCAGCAGTCAGGCAAGGCAGGTAGTTAACATTGTGCTAAGGACCTCTTCCTTCAGTGTGTTATTCAAGCTCAGAGGAAATAACTCACTGGGGTAACTGCCTTCATTCAAGTGGAGGCTGGAGGCTTGCAGACACTTTTTGTTGTGAGTGCCTCTGTCTCAGGAGGCTTGTCAGACTGGCCAAGGCAGGAGGCTTGAGGCCATCCTTTGGAAGAGATGGCAGCTCCCCGAGAGGCCTCCCGGTAGGTCTTCTGATGCCCAGAAAGAGGACTCTGTAGCTTCTGCTGATTCCCATTCTGAAAAAAAGCTGTCACTGTCAAGATTCATCTTCACTGTACCACAAAGACATGTAAACTGATGGCTATGCTTATGGCCATTGGTGGCAGTGAAGCATGGAGCCAGGGCAGGTGGTTTTTGGCACCGGTTGATGCATTCTGCCTTGGCCTGCGGGGTGGCACAGGTGCAGGTTACAAGTGTACAGGTACTGTAATTGAAAAATTACAGTAAGGTGGTGGGGGCACAGGTCTTATTGAGAATGTCTGCTCCCAGCTCAGCTTCCCTCAGAGCCTCCTGGAGTTGGTGCTCCTGGGAGCAGCTGGCTCAGTGGGAAAGGGGCTCTGAGAAACCCTGAGTCTCTTCGGGGCCTCCTCACTGTCTCTACAGCTGTTGCTGGTCCCCCTTCTATTCCGTATCATGAAAAGTTGGCCTGTCTGTCTGCTCACAATGCACCACTGGCAGCCACTAGGCACACAGTGACTATTTCTAGAATGAATAAGCACAACCTCCACCCATGGCATGATACAGGATGTTCCCCCTCCCCAGCAGGCCCCCTTGGACCCCTCCCAGTCAACACTACCCAAAGGGTATCCCTGCTTCTGTGGCCAGCAAGGCAGTATCTACCTGAATTTGAACAGTGTATGATGAGTCACACCTGGGACGCCCTGGGGTGTGAGCTGGCCCGCCAGGAAGCAGACGCCCAGACAGATAGGACTGTGAATGTTTATTAAGGGAAACACTATGGAAATGAGAGGGAGAGGAGGCAGCACTGGGCAGGGAGGGTAAAACATATTGGATGCTTTTCCATGACATCACAGCTCAGGAGAGTCTTCCAATTGTCCTGGAAGCTGAAAAGATTTTAGTTTATTTTCATGTGATCTTCTTTTGCCCAATATACATTTTGTCTTCTATAAAATATCTGTGCCCCTACAGGATACTTCTGTGTGTGGCTGCATCTGTGTCTGTATGTCATGGAGAATAATTATCTACAGATCACAGATGTAGATCTCAGAGTTTAACTGGGAATGCATTTCTATAATTTCTTCCTCTGGTAAGGATCTGAATTTTAATCTTGGAGATGGGCTTTCCCTTATCTTTAGAAACAGAGATCAGAAATCCTGGGGCCTGAGCTGTTACACACTAAGGTTTATTTAATGAACTTCAATGAATATCTTTTGCTGATCTTCTGAGTGGGAATATTTTCACTTAACCAGCAAGAGGAGTGAGGGTCTAACACCTACCAGCTATTTTGCAAGATGCTTTCTTTATGGGCTTGGTCTCTTTGTCCTCACAATGACCTTATAATCACATAATTCCTGGCTTATTTATAAGAAAGCCAGGGCTCTGAGCCCCACTGAGAGTTGGTGTCTGGGCTCAGGCATCAGGGACACAGGGAAAGGGGAGGATTTTACATGCCAAGGTTGGGAGATGCAAAGCTGGGAGCTGCGGGTGGGAAGGAGAAGGTGCTGGGGATGAGATGATGCCAGAGCAGCTCAGGATTGGCCTTGAGTTCTCCACCAGAGTTGGCCTCATTCTGAAAGCCAAGGCTGCAGCTCCACTGAACCAGACCTATCTTTATTGTTAGTCTCCTCTAAAAACTCAGGGAGATAGGGTCCCCTGGCAAAACCAAGTTAAATTTCCCAGACCTCTAGGCATTCATTCACCCTGATCCAGAGCCTTCACACATCTAGGGAAAGAATCGTCTTTCCTACAGATAATGGACTAAAGGCTGTAGGGCAACAAGGAAGTGCTGGGGAGGATAATTCCCTGTGCACACTGTGCCATCTGAGCTCTCCCATGGCTGCTCTGCGTGGCCCTCATGCAGCCTCCACGTGGAGCTCCTGCTCACACTGCCTGCCCAGCCAGGAGCGACCTTCCAGCTCCACCGGAATTCAAGAAACTTTCATGTGATACCTCCCTGTGCTTCATCCTTCTCTTCCACAGCCTCCTGTTTATTTCCAGGAGATTCTGTCTCCTCCTTCTGCACCCTGGGTTCTTTCACTTGTATCTCCACTAGGAGTGGTCAGAAGCTCTGTGTGCTCCAGTGTTGATCTCTCTGCTGCAGGACACAGGATGCCCTGCAAGTCAGGGACAGGTCTTATTCCTCACAGAGCTGGCCATATGGCCCAGGTTCCCTACATGCCTGCAAAACTGGTACTACTGGCTTCTATAATCTCTGGCTGGGCACAGTGGCTCATGCCTGTAATCTCAGCACTTTGTGAGGCCAAAATGGGCAGATGGTGTGAGTCCAGGAGTTTGAGACCAGCTCGAGCAACATGGTGAAACATGATCTCTACAAAAAGAAAATTAGCCAAGCATGGTGGTGCATATCTGTAGTCCCAGCTACTCTGAAGGTTGAGGTGGGAGGATCACCTGAGCCCTGGAGGGAAAGGTTGCAGTGAGCCAGGATTGCACCACTGCACTCCAGCCTGGGTGGCAGAGCAACTCTTTCCCCCCCAAAATAAAAAAGTCTCTTTCCTCATCTACAAGAGATACCTACTGCCAAGGTCATAATGAAGAAATAATGTGACCAACTGTGTACCCTCAGAAACCCAAGAAAAATGACCACATCCTCAGCCAATGTTACCCTTATTCTGCAAAGCCCTGCAGTACCATATATGACATTTCGATTAACTCAAAGGAAAGATGAATTCGTTTTACAAGTCCCTTCATGCCGTTCAGATAAACATACCAAGTGGTGCATGTGGAGGCAGTGGTCGAGGTCCTAGAGGCCAAATGGGTAGAGGAGGTGGCTGAGGTTGCGGAGGCTACTAAGTAGAGGCAGAAGGTGGATGAGGTCTCGGAGGACTGAGAGCTTTAGGAGGTGATTGAGGTCCCGGAGGACAGACAGCTACAGGAAATGGATGAGGGCCCAGAGGACAGACACTAGCACGAGGTGGATGAGGTCCCAGAGGACAGACACCTGCAAAACGTGATTGAGGTCCCAGAGGACACACAGTTGCAAAAGGTGGTTGAGGTCCCGGCAGAC
>PVKP010040288.1:0-19576 GCA_004027715.1 Plecturocebus donacophilus
AATGAATGTTTTACAATACTTCTTATTTTACTTTAATCCAGACTGAGAGCTTTAATTATAAAAATGTTAATTAGCCAAATATCTCCAATTATTTGTCAGGTTTTAAACAATATTATTTAAACTTTTTCCACATCTTTCTCCTCTACTTAATGGTTCCTTACTACATTGTTTCATAAATAACTTTTTCAATCTGTAATTTGAACTAACTTTTAAATAACTTCTGAATTAGACAAAATTATTATTTTTTCCACTAATAACTATTTCTGGCACATTTTGTATACAGAATTATGTGTTAACTAGAATTTTTATCCTTAGTAACCTAAAACTTTAGTGAAACCCTGAAAAGCAAGAAACCCTGAACTATCTGATATGGACACTTATAGATAAGAACAGTTCCACAATTTCAGAAACATATTTTCCTATATTACAACAATTTCTTACTTGGAATGTTAGAAACAAGTGCCCAGTGCTGCAAAGAAAACCAGCAGGTAGGCAGAAAATTCTTCGCATGGCAAATTTACTTCTGCAGAAGGGTGCAGCTTGCACCAGTCACAATCACAAGAGCACACTAAGTGGGATAGGGCAGGGGTTTTTATCCCTAATGCAGTTACTAGTACTTCTGTGTCCTTTCCCCATTGGCTGGCGTTGGACCTCACAATCTAAGCTAACTCAGCTGGCTAAGGTTTAAAATGAAATAGGATCTATTAGGCAGGAAGGAAGAGGGACTGTCTGTTTCTAGGTGGGGAGGCATATTTGGACTTGTCTGGGTGTGGCAATGGCAGGAACGTTGTTTACAGAACAGGTATCTAGAAGACAAGGAAATACAAGGAAGTTGGTCTTAAGAAACAAAGAATAGGAACTAAAGCTTTTTGAAGAGGAATTTATCATCTCTGACAAAAATGACTCAGATATTAAATGGGCATTAAAAACAACTTTAAGGCCCGCCGTGGTGGCTCACGCCTGTAATCCAAGCACTTTGGAGGTCAAGGCGGGCGGATCACCTGAGGTGAAGAGTTCAAGACCAGCCTGACCAACATGGTGAAACCCTGTCTTAAAAAAAAAAAAAAAAAAAAAAAAAAAAAAAAAAAAAAAAAAAAAAAAAAACAACTTTAAGATTTTAATTTACTGGTGGGGTGTGGTGGCTCATGGCTGTAATATGCATTTATCTCAGTGATACTTTGAATAGAATGGGAGACAGTCTTCACCCCAAGCAGCTCCCAGCTTGAATTAACACTGACATTTAAAAATATTTAGCAAAGACAAACATAATCCCAGCCCTTCAGGAGGCTGAGGCAGGCGAATCACGAGGTCAGGAGATCGAGACTATCCTGGCCAACATGGTGAAACCCCAAGTCTACTAAAAATGCAAAAATTAGCTGGGTGTGGTGGTACGTGCCTGTAATCCCATCTACTTGGGAGGCTGAGGCAGGATAATCACTTGAACCAGGTAGTCGAAGGTTGCGGTGAGCCGAATTCACGCCACTGCTCCAGCCTGGCAACAGAGTGAGACTCCGTCTCAAAAAAAATTAATTTACACAAAAAGTATTGGTTTGGTCCAAAAAGGCAAGACAACTTGAAGTGAGGAGGGAGTTTGGGGGGTTTCAGATCACAGGCTAACAGTTGCATTCTTTTCAGTTTCTGATTAACCATTCCCAAGGAAGCAATCAGATATACATTTATCTCAGTGAGACTGAATAGAATGGGAGGCAGGCTCTCCCCAAGCAGCTCCCGGCTTGAATTAACACTGACATTTTAAAATATCTAGCAAAGACAAACATAAAATTCAGACAAAATGTATGCTGACAATTCTAAAGGCATTTCTATTTTTATTCCACCGATAATTTTGAAGCTAGCTTGTTTAGTAAAGTTATACTTTAAATCATGTGAACTTGAAGATTGATTAGACATATTTGCTTAATTTATGAGCACTTTTTCACTTATAAGCCAATATTGGTAGACACAACATATAACAACAAGTGTGCATACAAATAAATACATCTAGACATGTATATACACACATAGATGAAGATCCAGTAGCTTGGAACCTTAGCCATGAGATAGCAGCAATACAAGCTTGCCCCAACAGATAATTCAGTTAAGGTTGTGACCAAAATTTCAGTTAAAGCAGTTTCCATGGCAGTTTGATTTTTAAAGGCCAAATCTTCCCAAACTCCAAAGAGCACTGGGGCAAAACTGTACCAAAGGAGGGTGTCACACATTAACCAGGTGTGCTTAGAACCACAGCACAAAAGCCTGGATACATGCAATGCCATTTCACTTTCCCATTAGACAGTGGACTCCAGATTCCAAACAATGTTGAGGCCAAACAGCATTGCAGCTGCCAGATAAAATTCTAAGAAGGGTTTAGTACTAGACCTCAGAGCCTCTGATAAGAGGATCCCCTTCTGAGGAAGGAGACCCAAGCATCTAGGATCACCTCCCCCTTGACTTCCACACTGCATTTCAATAGAAGTAAAGGCTGGTCAACCAGAGGCTCCTTAATTGCCTTCCTATAGGTAGCAGGCATAGATGGGAGAATCTTTCCAGAAGGCACTGTTTTTACTTAAACAGGATCAAACCCCCACCCTGTAGCAGAATCGGCCACGAGAAACAGAGCTCCTGAACACCGAATGGGAAAGGAAAGGGTTTATTATTATAGCCGGGAGCTGAGGAAATGACCTGTCCAAATTCAGCTCATCTAACAAAGGAAGGTTCTGTCTTTATATAGGCTTATACTTTAGATATTACACGTGGAAGAATCTTAGGTTTATATCTTTAGAAATCACGTATGAAAAGGGTCTCGGTTTAGAGCTTCAGGAATCACATATGAAAGGGTTCCAGTTTACAGTTTTAGGACTCACACGTGAAAAGGTTTCTGGTTTGATCTTGTTTTAAGTGAAAATAGTGCCTTCCAGAGAGTTTCCCAAGAGCAAGCCTGCCACCTGCAGGAAGGTGAAACAGGAGGCACCAGTCAGTCAGCCTTTTCTTCTATTGAAATGCAGTGTGATAGTCAAAGGGGAAGTTGATCTCAGATGCCTGGGTCTCCCTCTTCAACCCCACACCTACTCCATGGACCAAGACCCTTTCACGTGTAATTTCTAAAACTATAAACCCAAGACCCTTTCACGTGTAATTTCTAAGGTTATAAACCCAAGACCCTTTCACGTGTAATACCTAGAGTTGTAAGCCTATATAAAGGCAGAGCTTCTCTTTGTTAGAGGAGCCTGGCCGTTAGACAATTATGTCGCCTTGCTCCCGGCCGAATAAATCACCTCTTCCTTCCTAGTTCCATGTCCAAGAGGTCTGTTTCTCACGGCCACTCCTGCTTCACTTTGGGCAGGTTGAGGCCCACAGGTGTTGGAAACAGGTTTATAATGTCAGGAAAAATCCACTCTGGGACAATGGATCACTCAGCGAGGCTAGTTTACTTCTTGCAGGAAGGGTGCAACTCAACAGCAATCTTACCAGAGCACACCTGAACAAGGGAGACAGGGACATTTATAACTTTCATAACCTGATGCAATTGCCCTACTGCTGTGTCCAGTTTCCACTGGCTAGAACAGGACCTCACATTCTATGCTTGACCCGATTTGCTAAAAACTTGGAAATTTCCTGAAAAGATAAGGAGAAAGAAGACGAGGAAGAAGAGGAAGCTAGTCAGGAGACGGTCAGGAGGGTTTCCAAATAAGGAATGACATGCACCAGGGTTTGGAGCTTGCCCAGTTCTGTTCAGACATGCCAGAGCAAGTCAAGGTAGCTGATTTAAGATGTAGCTGATTTAGAGAATATATATACGTGGGTGTATGTTTATGCTAATAGGGGATAATGGCCATAGAGCAAAAGATTGTAACTCCTTATAATGTAGTCTAAGATATAAACTTTGAAGAAGAACTTTCCCATCTCTAACAATAGGACCACAGAGCATCCTCCTGTGGGGTCCAATCTTAGCGTGTCAGACGTCTCTGACTTCAGATGGGCACCAGTACCACATACAGGTTTTCCCCTCCAAGACCTACTATGACCCTTATAAGAATAGCCATGAACTCTAATGAGAAGGGGATACTGGGTGGGCTTTTTGTCCTTAGCCAGTTGAGTCGATAAGGGAAGAACTTAGCATAAGAAAAGAAAGTTTAAGTTCCCTGAAACACATGCAAGTTTGCTCTGAGCTGGATCAGGGGCTGCCTGGAAAAAAGATTGCCTTCTGGGCTGGGCAATTATAAACAGCTGCTGAAAGACTGAAAAGAAAGAAAGTGGGGGAAAAAAAAAGAAATAAAAAGATCCCTCAAGCGAACTGTAAAAAGACCCAGGTCCCTTAAGTGAAGCATGCGATGGCATTTAGGCGCCTCCCTTATATCACCGGCCGAGGCCAGAAAACTGCAGCCGTCTCCCTGTTTAGGCGCTGCCCAGCAAGGGTCCCAGTTGGAAAGGAAAAGAGAGCGGCAGAAAGGAAAGAGAGAAAAATGAATCCCAAACTTTCTGCTTACCTCTTCCTCCTGCCCTTCTCACCAAAATGTTAATGGTGGAGAGTATCCCGGTTCTCAGCTTCTTGAACGAAGAATTGGACAAAATGCACAATCAGATAAAGGAAGGAATGAAGGATTTTATTGAAAATGAAAGTACACTCCACAGTGTGGGAGCAAGCCTGAGTACCGGGGCTTAAAGGCCCCATTGCAGAGTCTTTGGGAGTTTTAAACACCTCTACCTGGGGTATGCCCTATGTAAATAGAGAGGATGAAGTAAAGTTACAAAGTCATTTACTTGTCCGGTGCCCTGTGGAGAGGGTATTTCCTGTCATAGCTGAAGTGTGATTCGGCCTATGTTCCCTGCCTCTAGACCCTGTTTTCCTGCCTCACCAGGGCTAATGGAAATGTACCTTAGAATAGAAGACTGCTGAAAACTAAGATTGTCTATTTTGGTGTCTGCTTAGAATAGTGCCTGACTGGGAGGATCACAAGGTCAGGAGATGGAGACCATTCCGGCAACACGGTGAAACACCATCTCTACTAAAAATACAAAACACCGGACGTAGTGGTGGGCACCTGTAATCCCAGCTGCTCCAGAGGCTGAGAATGGAATCGCTTGAACACAGGAGGCAGATGTTGCAGTGAGCTGAGATCGCACCACTGCACTCCAGCCTGAGGGCAAGACTCCATCTCAAAAAAAAAAAAGAATAGTGCCTGATATGTACAAGGCACTCAATAAATACTTGTGGAATGATGAATGAATGAGAGGATGAATGTATGAGTGAGAACCCAGCCAAGCCCTTGGTCTGTGGTTTTCTCTGGGTTTCAGCACCACAGCAGCTCTCCCGGCAGGGAGGCAGAGCCCCTGGGGCCACAGGGCGGGGCAGGCAAGATCTGGAAGTCAGTGATCAACGAGACTAGAATGATTTATTTACCCACAAAAGGAAAACTTTTCACTAACTCATCTAGAAAGTCAAGAGTGAGGGTGTTCTGTCACCCCACTGATAACCAAGAGTGATTTAACTGAGCCTCCTGCTCCATGTGTGCCAATCTGGAGCTGTGACTCCTGTCCAAGAGAGTGACCTTTCCACACACAAATAGAGAGTGTTCTAGATGGACCATATGCTGGGTTTCAGAAACAGAAATAATCACTTTGAGTGGTCCTGAAACACAGCTGTAGTCTTGCTTAGAGTTGCTTTTTTTTTCTTTGTTTGCTTGTTTTGTTTTTAAGGGGGGAAGGAGTCAGGAATTCACCTTTATAATAATGACATTAAAAATTTTTTTCTCTTAAGTGAGTCATATTTAGAATCTAATGATTAGGCTGTAGATGTGTGGGTTATGAAGCTTCAAACTCAAAAAACCTAACACAATTCCGTATATATTTTTCTCTTATGAACCAAGTAAATGCCAAAGAATGACATAATTGTCAGAATGTTTTATTACCTTAGAAAAAAAGCAATTGACTGGGAGTGGTGGCTCATGCCTGTAATCCCAACACTTTGGGAGGATGAGGTGGGTGGATTCCTGAGGTCAGGAGTTCCAGACCAGCCTGACCATCATAGAGAAACCCCATCTCTACTAAAGATACAAAATTAGCCAGGTGTGGTGGCGCAGGCCTGTAATCCCAGCTACTCTGGAGGCTGAGGCAGGAGAATCACTTGAACCCAGGATGTGGAGGTTGCAGTGAGCTGAAACCGTGCCATTGCACTCCAACCTGGGCAAAAAGAGTGAAACTTCATTTAAAAAAAAAAGTAGGGGTGGGGGAGCAAATTGGCTGGGCCTGGTGGCTCACTCCTGTAATCCCAGCACTTTGGGAGACTGAGGCAGGCAGATAACAAGGTAAAGACACCAAGACCATCCTGGCCAACATGGTGAAACCCTGTCTCTACTAAAAATACAAAAATTAGCTGAGTGTGGTGGTGCCCGCCTGTAGTCACAGCTACCTGGGCAGGCTGAGGCAGGAGAATCACTTGAACCCAGGAGGTGGAGGTTGCAGCGAGCTGAGACTGTGCCATTGCACTCCAGCCTGGTGACAGAGCAAGACTCCATCTCACACACACACACACAAAAGTAAAAGAAAAAGGACAACTTTCCATGATTGCAAAGTAATACAATGCAATCCAGATGGGTTAGCTGAGACTAACAGTAGTCAATAAAATACTTGATTAATAGCATAAGAGTTGCCTCTGGATACTGATGCTTTGATTATGTAATATCTACGTTAAAAAAAAATCTAGTTCATGTGAAAGCATGGAAATGCTTTAGGCACTAAGGCAGCAGTACCTGTAATAGGACCAGTAAGGCAATTGCCCTGTCTGAACATGTCCCTACTCTGTGATTCTTTATGGTTATGTTCCAAAGCGTTAGAGCTCTAGGTAGCACTGAAATTCAATCAGCAGAAACTCTCCAATAACCAGAAACTCTAATTTTTGGTCTGTTTTTTTATATGTGGGTCTCACTGTCACCCAGGCTAGAGTGCAATGACTCACTGCAGCCTCAGATTCCAGGCAATCCTCTAGGCTCCAGGCAATCCTCCTGCCTTGGCTTCTCAAACTGCTGGGATTACAGCCTTGAGCCACTGCACCTAGCCACGAAACTCCGATTAAAATAGTAGGCCAGGCACAGTGGCTCATGCTTGTAATCCTAACACCTTGGGAGACCAAGGCAGGAGGATTGCTTGGGCCCAGGAATTTGAGACCAGCCTGAGCAACATCACAAGAATCTGCCTCTACAACAAATTAAAATCAGCTGGGTGTGGTGGCACTCACCTTCAGTCTAAGATACTCATGAGGCTAAGGTAGGAGGATCGCCTGAGCACAGAAGAGGAGACTGCAGTGAGCCGTGAAATTTAAGACGTAGCTGATTTAGAGAATACATGGGTATTCTGGGCAACAGAGCGAGGCCTTGTCTAAAATAAAATAAAATAATAAAATAATCGTAGTCGTGTTCGCAAGACTCTCCTGCAGACCCCAAAGATCTTAGACTTTGAATGTTCACCCTGACTGTTCCCTTTACCTGGAATGCCCACTGATCTTAGCTCAGTCTAACTCCCACCTCTCCATTTGACTACCCCTGTTCATCCTTTAAAATGCAGGTAAGATTTTCTCCTCAGCCAGGAGCCCTCTTTGAGTATAATTCACGTCCTCACTTCTCCTATAAGCTCCCATAGCATCTTTCAAATTTCTGTGTAGTTAACACATTACATGGCGTATTTTGTTTGCCTTTCCCTCTGCCCAGAATGTAAGCTTCTCAGTGTACCCATGCACCTAGTAAAATTCAATTACCATAGTAGGCAGCTCAACGAATGCACATTTAGAAATGTAGAAATGTTATTCATTTCTCTCCACCATGTGCCTCCAAGAGGACAAAGAAAAGAAGGAACAATGGTTGTGCCGAAAAGGGCCGAGGCCATGTTCAGCCTATTCACTGCACGAACTGTGCCCAATACTTGACCAAGGACAAGGTCATTAAGACATTCGTCATTCGAAACATAGTAGAGACTGCAGCAGTCAGGGACATTTCTGAAGCGAGCGTCCTTGATACTTATGTAATTCCCAAGCTCTATGTGAAGCTACATTACTGTGTGAGTTGTGCAATTCACAGCAAAGTAGTCAGGAATCAATCTTGTGAAGCTGGCAAGGACCGAACACCCCCACCCCGATTTAGACCTACGGGTGCTGCCCCACGACTCCCAACAAAACCCATGTAAGGAGCTGAGTCCTTAAAAGACTGAAGACAGCTATTCTCTGGAGAAAAATAAGATGGAAATTGTACTTTAAAAAAAAGACATGTTATTCAGTCTTGAATAGTAGTGGATTGGCCAGGCACGGTGACTCACGCCTGTAATCCCAGCACTTTGGGAGGCTGAGGCAGGTGGATCACCTGAGGTCAGGAGTTCGAAACCAGCCTGACCAACATGGTGAAACCCCATCTCTACTAAAAATATAAAAAGTTAGCTAGATGCAGTGACGCCCACCTGTAATCCCAGCTACTCAGGAGGCTGAGGCAGGAGAATCACTTGAACCAGGGAGACAGAGGTTACTGTGAGCCGAGATCATGCCACTGCACTCCAGCCCGGGCAACAGAGCAAGACTTCATCTCAAATAATAATAATAATAATAAAAAAAGAATGAATGATACCTTTCTTTTTATGCTCAGAAAAATCTCAGAATGAAAACAATCACCTTTATTTTCATTTTCAGCACGGGTTCTTGCTGCGTGACTGTGAAAATGACTGACAGAAATTACAACCAGGCACTGACTACTCTTTAGTCTGTCTTTCTCTTCCAGGTTCGGGATGGCACATTCCTAATTCCCTCTTGACCACAAAAAGTGAGGATCCAGCCTCAAATCTGCAACGCTTGTGTCTAAGAAAAAAATTGTTTTAAAATTTCCGTTGAGCAGAAATACAGATGCAGAGCCATATAATCATTGGTCTTTGATCACTCAGCAAATCACAGAACAAGAAACAAATCCTAGAGGGGATGACAGGGAAGTTCTTGACACTGTAGCCCAGCAACCTCACCATGGAGCTGGACCCCTTTCCTACACTAATCGCAGGGCAAGCAAGTGACAGATTTTTCCTTTTTTATTTTTTTGAGACAAAGTTTCACTCTTGTTGCCCAGGCTTGAGTGCAATGGCACGATCTCGGCTCACTGCAACCTCCACCTCCCAGGTTCAAACGATTCTCCTGCCTCAGCTAGGACTACAGGCATCTGTCACCGTGCCTGGCTAATTTTATATTTTTAGTAGAGATGGAGTTTCTCCATGTTGGTCAGGCTGGTCTCAAACTCCTGACCTCAGGTGATCCACCCACCTCAGCCTCCCAAAGTGCTGGGATTACAGGCATGAGCCACCGTACCTAGATTTTTACTTTTTAGTTCAATCTTTTTTAATCAACTATAAAAGATGACAAACATATACCTTTCTTAGGATACTTTAGATAGGGCCTTATGTAAGTATTATGTGTCCTAAAGTCAGGCAGATCTTTCTTTCTGTTTTTTGAGTTAGAGTCTTGCTCTGTTGCCCAGGCCGGAGTTCAGTGGTGCAATCTCAGCTCACTGCAACCTCCGCCTCCTGGGTACAAGTGATTCTCCTGCCTCAGCCTCCCGAGTAGCTGAGAGTACAGGCGCACACCACCATACCTGGCTAATTTTTGTATTTTTAGTAAAGGTGGTGTTTCGCCATGTTGGTCAGGCTGGTTTTGAACCCCTGACCTTGTGATCTGCCTGCCTCAGCCTCCCAAAGTGCTGAGATTACAGGCATAAGACACCGCACCCAGCCTGGCAGATGTTTCTTTATCCCCATCCCATATTTTACATTTCTGAAAGTAAAACAGGAAATTACTTCAAGAAAATGCCTGGAAGAAAACCAAATGTTTTCAAACTATTCACAAGAATGGAATTTTTCAAAAATTAAAACTTGCCAAAAGGTACCAGGCATGGTGGGTCACACCTGGAACCTCAGTGCTTTGAGGCCAGTGGTTTGAGACCAGCCTGGGCAACATAACAAGACTCTGTCTCTATAAAAAATAAAAAAAATTAGCCGGGCCTGGTGGTGCATGCCTGCAGTCCTAGTCATTCCAAAGGCTAAGGTGGGAGGATCACCTGAGCTCAGCAGTTTGAGGCTGAAGTGAGTTATAATCACGCCACTGCACTCCAGCCTGGGCAACAGAGCAAGATTGTCTCTTAAAAAAAAGAAAAAAATTGTCAAAGGGGAAAAAAAAGCAAGTAATGTCTAATTATTTAAAAGCCAAAGAGAGAAAAAAACAGCTGTTATTCCACAATTATACTATCATATTTGGACACCCCATTCATTGGGTTATTACTATTGGTATCTGGGAATACACTCGGACCTTCTCTGATCTCCTGTGTCCCAGCAGTCCAAAGGAGGGGAATAGCCAGCTGCTTCTCCTTGTCTGCATTGTCTGGCTATGGAGAATGCTTTGGCTGTCACCTGCAGCTCGGCTTCCAAGTCTGTAGTGAAAGTGTCTAGCTGGTTTTATCTTTTCTAGATGCAGAGGATGCAGCAGGGAACCAGAAATGCCTTTCTGAAAATGCCATTTGTTTGTATTATCTGGGTCTCTTACAGAGTCTCTGGATTCATGCAGAGGCAGAAAAGGATACTCTCTTTCTCTCTATGACTTTTATTAAATCCTAAGATTTTGAAATGTAGTAACTGGGACTCATTCTGATCTTAGTTGAATGAATTCTTATTATTGTATTTCTTTTCCATGTTAAAGAAATTTAATATTTGTGCTTCCTTAAAACTAAAATTACAACTGAAATCAGTATAGTGAGTGGTTCACTTAAGAGTGGAAGGTTTAAAGCACTAGAATATTTATTTATTTTATATTTATTTATCAAATTACTCACTTGGCCTGGTATGGTAATCCCAGCACTTTGGGAGGCTGAGGCAGGGGGATCACCTGAGATCAGGAGTTTGAGATCAGCCAGAGCAACATGGTGAAACCCAGTTTCCACTAAAAATATTTTAAAAATTAGCTGTGCATGGTGGCAGGTGCCTGTAATCCCAGCTACTTACAAGGCTGAAGCAGGAGAATACTTGAACTCAAGAGGCAGAGGTTGCAGTGAGCCAAGATTGCGCTATTGCACTCCAGCCTGAGCAACAGAGCAAGACACCTTCTCAAAAAAAAAATTACTCATAATTGCCTCCTCCTTCTGCTTGGTTTTACATTTTCCTATATCCATTTTCACAGAGTGTGAATGTGATTTATTGCAAGTTACTGCCAATACCTTTTGAAGTCCAGATGGGTAAATATTATAAGTAAGTAACTAGTATAAAACATTTTTTTTTTCTTTTTTAGAAATGGGGTCTCTCTTTGTCAGCAAGGCTGGAGTACAGTGGTGTAATTACAGCTTATGGCAGCTTCAGCCTCCTGGGCTCAAACAATCTTCCTGCTTCAGCCTCCCAAGTAGCTGAGACCACAGGCACATGCCACCATGCCTGGCTAAATTTTTTTTTTTTTTTTTTTTTTTTAAGAAACAGGGTCTCACTATGTTGCCCAGGCTGGGCTTAAGTGATCGTCTTGCTTCAGTATCCCAAAGTGCTGGGATTACATGCATGAGCCACCACACCTGGCCTAAAACGTTTTCTTAATCATCACTAACTAACTCTGAGTGCTTACATGTTCTGGCACTGTTCTGTACGCTGTGGAGAAAGGTTAATAAGATATTTTGGGTCCTTTATTTATTTATTTTTTATGCTGAAGCCAATTGTTCTGAATATTTTGGGTCCTTATTAGATTGTAACCCAGAGGCTCAGATAAGGAGTGATACCTTACTTACACTATTTATCCACAAGTCAGACATTACCTTTGAAATGTTTTTCTAGTAGTACTGATGATCTTCTGCTGCACCAACCAGTTTCTTTTTAGTGGCCTCTTCTTTCACTCGTGCATACATTTTCTAGAAGTCTTATAGTGGGGACGGTAGGTTTTGTTCTTAAAACAAAGTAGAGATAACCAGAACACACAGTTTCTAATTCCTAAGCCTGACCTGATTTCTGTCATCCTCTAACCCTCTAATCACATTTCCACGAAGGAAGCCAAATGCAGAGAGGAACATGTTTCCCAGTTTTAATTGCGACAATTATGTATCAGCATGTGACACCAAGCTCTAACAAACTGGCAAAAACAAAATCAATCAATACATGACATGATATATGATGATAAATATATAATGCAAGTTTATTTTATTTCTCTTGGGATAATGCTGAAAGAAAAAACAGAGATAATTAAAGGGAGAAAGTAATTTGTTTGCAAATATTCAGAGCATCTTCTGAAAAGGCCAAGAAGCAAAAAGGAAATGACTGTGGAAATGATTTATGAAAAATAAAGAAACAAAAGTACCTGATGGACTTATAGACTGTAAATCAGCAAAGAAATGAAGAGTAATGAAGGCAGACAGAACTAACTGGGCCGGGTGCGGTGGCTCACACCTGTAATCCCGGCACTTTGGGAGGCCGAGGCGGGTGGTCAGGAGTTTGAGACCAGCCTGGCCAACATGGTGAAACCCCATCTCTACCAAAGATAGAAAAAATGAGTCAGGCATGGTAGCATGCCTGTAATTCCAGATACTTGGGAGGCTGAGGCAGGAGAGTCACTTGAACCTGGGAGGTAGAGGTTGCAGTGAGCCCAGATGGCGCCATTGCACTCCAGCCTGGGTGAGAGGGCGAGACTCTGTCTCAAAAAAAAAAAAAAAAAAAAAAAAAATTGGTCCTCTTAGCTCGAAATAAATACGGGGAAAAAAATTAAAAAAGAAAAGAAAAAAGAACTAACTGGTGGAAAGTGCTGGAGCCTGCAGTCAGTATTTTTAACTTTATTTAGAAGGTTGCTGTAGAATTTTTGAGGCCTAATAGACCACAGAAGTGGCATCTGAGAGAAGGATTTTAAGATCATTAAGAGAATAAACCATTTAGAATCAGCCAAATTTTTTTTTTTTTTTTTTTTTTGAGACAGAGTCTCACTCCGTCACCAGGCGCCAGGCTGGAGTGCAGTGGCGTGATCTCGGCTCACTGCAACCTCCGCCTCCCGGGTTCAAGCAATTCTCCTGCCTCAGCCTCCGGAGTAGCTGGGACTATAGACACGCGCCACCATGCTCAGCTAATTTTTTTGTATTTTTAGCAGAGACGGGGTTTCACTATGTTGGCCAGGTTGGTCTCGATCTCTTGACCTCCTGATCCTCCCGCCTCCGCCTCCCAAAGTGCTGGGATTACAGGCGTGAGCCACCGCGCCCAGCCAGTTAACCAGATTGATAAGGAAGGATAATGTTCTATTTGTGGCAGAAGAGCGATGAGAAGTTCAGAGAAAAAAATAACAGTGTAATTTAGTTATTAACTATAGCGGCAGGGGGCAGAAAATAAGACTCAACATTCCTAAAAGATGAAGTTCATGATGTGCCTTGCTCTTTGGTAGGATTTATAGGCATTGCAGCATTGCGGTTTCACATCATAGCCAGTGTCTGCCTTCACGGTGAACACGGGTTCCTGAGTCTCCTGGCAGCTATTTAGCCTCGGAATAGGTCTCTTAATGGCAGCACAGATTTTTTCTTCCATCCATTCTCACAGGTACAGTGGTGATCTCAACTTTTTCGAATCAGAAGGAAACTCAGAAGACACTCTAGTTCCGCTTTCTCATTTTCCAGGTTACAGAGGATGTGTGACGTGTTCAAGGTCATACAGTCAGTCTAGTGCTGAAGGAGAGTAAAACTCAAATCTTTCAAGTTCTCATAATGTTGCCAAATGTATTTTTTTCTATTTCAAATATGCCAAATACATGTTTCTTCTATTTTAAAAGGGCCAGTTAGCTAATTATTATTCTAGTTTTTGAAAAAATTATAAAGTACCATATTAAACATAAAACAGTGATGTTATACCACTTTATTTTTAATTAAAAAAAAATAGAGGTCGGGCACAGTGGCTCATGCCTGTAATCCCAGCACTTTGGGAGGCCAAGGTGGGTGAATCACTTGAGGTCAGGAGTTTGTGAACAGCCTGGCCAACATGATGAAACTCTATCTCTACTAAAAAATACAAAAATTAGCCGGGCATGGTGGCAGGTGCCTGTAAATCCAGCTACTTGGGAGGCTATGGCAAGAGGATTGCTTGAACCCAAGGGGCAGAAGTTGCAGTGAGTGGAGATTGCACCACTGCGCTCTAGCCTGGGCAACAGAGTGGGACTTCATCTCCAAAAAAAAAAGAGAGAGAGAGAGACAGGTCTCGCTCTGTTGTCCAGGCTGGTCTTGAACTCCTGGACTCAGGCTATCCACCTGCCTCAGCCTCCCAAAGTGCTGGGATTATAGACATGAGCCACTGTACTCCTGTCTCCTTCCTTCTTTCCTTCCTTCCTTCTTTCCTTCTTTCCTTTTTTCCTTCCTTTCTTTTCTTTCTTTCTTTTTCTTTTTCTTTTTTCCTTCCTTCCTTCCTTCCTTCTTTCTTTCTTTCTTTCGTCTCGCTCCCTTGCCTAGGATGAGTACAGTGGCATGATTACAGGCATGAGCCATCATACCCAGCTTTATTTCACTTTTTTTTTTTTTTTTGAGACGGAGTTTCACTCTTGTTGCCCAGGCTGCAGTGCAATGGCATGTTCTGGGCTCACTGCAATGTCGGCCTCTCTGGGTCAAGTGATTCTCCTGTCTCAGTATCCCAAGTAGCTGGGATGACAGGCGCCTGCCACCATGCCTGGCTAATTTTCTTTGTATTTTTAGTAGAGAAGGGGTTTCACCATGTTGGCCAGGCTGGTCTCAAACTCCTGACCTCAGGTGATCTGCCGGCCTCAGCCTCCCAAAATGCTGGGATTATAGGTATGAGCCACTGCATCTGGCCTAGTTCACTTTTATCTAACATTCTTATTTCAAAATATTTCAGACATATAGAAAAAGATATAGTATAATAAATATATATGTATATACCATCTTGCTTGAAAATATCCTAACATTTTGCTATTTTTTTTTTTTCAAATCCTTCAAAATAAATAATACAATAAAAATATGGGCAAAGTTTCTCTGTATTCCTCCCCATCTGATTCCCCTCTCTCCTTCCTCCTCAGAGGTAATCACTATCCTAAAATACATATCATCTCCCTGCATATTTTTATACTTTTATAACACACATAGGTGTCTACAAACAACAGATAACATTTTTCTTATTTTTAAGTATATGGCATCATACTCGACATATTTTTTTTTACAGTTTGCTTTTTCCATTCGACATTAAATTTTTGACATTTATCCATGTTGATATATGTAGTCCTATTTCTTCTGTTTTCACTGATACGTACTATTCTCATTCTTTCTTTTTTTCTATTGATTTTCTGCTTATGAAAATAAAAATATATAGACCTCCAATTTTTGGATTCATTATTGTTATTATAATCAGTAAGTAGAAAACTAGGTCACTCTGACATGAAGAGTCGGGTTTAAATGCTTGGGAAACAAGGAGGTGGAGGTTGCAGTGAGACAAGACCACGCCAGTGCACTCCAGCCTGGGGGACAGAGGGAGACTCCCTCTCAAAAAAAAAAAAAAGGGAAATAATTTTTCAGAAACAGTGAAGCTAAAGTAAAACTGAAATTGTAGGTCCTAAATTTTATTCCAATGACACAATGAAAGATGTTAAGAAGGCATTGAAATGAGATTTTCAGAGTGTCAAACACAAGATTAACAATTATCGTTTGTTTAGAAATAAAAAAAAGGCTGAATATTATATTTGCATACCTGTTACCACAAAATTTAAGTGAAATCTATATGGTTTTTCTATCTCAGCAACAAAAAATTTCTTTTCTAAGCCTATTTATTAAAAACAGCAAAAAACAAATTTTCTATAACCTCAAAAGTTTTATTTTAGTTCAACAAGAATAATTTTTTATTACAGGTAATTACATTGGTTATAATGATTGCCATTGAAAGTTTGTTAAGTCTGGGCATGGTGGCTCACGCCTGTAATCCCAGCACTTTGGGAGGCTGAGACGGGCGGATCACCTGAGGTCAGGAGTTTGAGACTAGCCTGACTGACATGGAGAAACCCCATCTCTACAAAAATATAAAATTAGCCAGGTGTGGTGGCGCATGCCTGTAATCCCAGCTACTTGGGAGGTTGAGCCAGGAGAATCGCTTGAATCTGGGAGGTGGAGGCTGCGGTGAGCAGAGATTGCACCATTGCAATCCAGCCTGGGCAACAAGAGCGAAAATCTATCTCAAAAAAAAAAAAGAAAAACAAAGTTTGTTTACTCTAAGTTTAAATTATAAACTGTGTGTCAGCACTGTCCTGGGTACAAGAAGAAAAAAAATGTAGAAAAAAAATTATAAACTGTGTTTGACCTAGGAGGTTGATTTTTCTCAGTAATGTTATTATAATTAAACCAAAAGTTTAATGTAAAATGTTAAACTTTTTCTTGTTAATTTAGACGTACAGTTGATATATAGTGCTTATAAGAGTATTCTTTTTAAGTAAGTTGCTTTCCTAGAAAAATAAAAGACTTAAACAGATTAAAATCCATGCAGAATCTGACTTTTCCGGGACACAGTTGTATCAACAAACCATAAATTATTTCTCCATTTTCTTTCTTTCTTTCTTTCTTTTTTTTTAATACGGGGTTTCACCATGTTGGTCAGGCTGATCTTGAACTCCCAACCTCAGGTTATCCGCCTGCCTTGGCCTCCAAAGTGTTTGGATTACAGGCGTGAGCCACCATGCCTGGCCTATTTCTCCATTTTCTATTGATATTAATTTCATTCATTTCTAATTTTTTGCTGTTACAATGTTTCTGGTATTGTTCTGGTATGTATCATCTTGAGCACATGTTAGAATCTCCATAGAGTACATACCTAGAAATGAAATGTTAGGTCATAGGGTATGTGTATCTTCATCTTTACTAGATACTGTCAAATTCCCTTTCAAATCAGCTCTACCAATAAGCACTATACATATGCATTGCTTGGCATTGTTAGATTTTTGAAATTTTTGTAAAGATGATGGGTATAAAGTGTTTACATATTATTTTTTGTTTGCATTGCCCTGGTTACCAGAAAAGTTGAAGATCTTTTCATATATATATATTAGCTATTCAGCATTCTTCTTGTATGAATTCTTATTCTTTGTGAATTTTTATTTAAAGTGTTTCTCTTTTCCTTGTCCATTGGTAGAAATAGTTCAAATATTCTGAATCTTAGTCTTTTGCTAGTTTTATATCTTGCATATATCTTCTACCTATGGCTTATTTTTTCACTTTTATTATGGTGACTTTTGTTGTATAAAAGTTGTTTACCAGCTGGATGCGGTGGCTCATGTCTGTAATCCCAGCACTTTGGGAAGCCAAATAAGGCAGATCACGAGGTCAAGAGATCAAGACCATCCTGGTCAACATGGTGAAACCCTGTCTCTACTAAACATACAAAAATTAGCTGGGCATGGTGACACGCGCCTGTAGTCCCAGCTACTCCGGAGGCTGAGACAGAAGAATCACTTGAACCAGGGAGTGGAGGTTGCAGTGAGCTGAGATTGCACGATTGCACTCCAGCCTGAGCAACAGAGCGAGAGGCCATCTGAAAAAACAAAACAAAACAAAAAAGTCATTTACCTGTAATCCCAGTATTTTGGGGGCTGAGGTGGGCAGATCACCTGAGGTGAGGAGTTTGAGACCAGCCTGACCAACATGGAGAAACCCTGTCTCTAGTAAAAATACAAAATTATCTGGGTGCGGTGACACCCACCTGTAATCCTAGCTACTCTGCAGGCTGAGGCAGGAGAATCGCTTGAATCCAGGAGGCGGAGGATGTGGTGAGCTGAGATCACCCCATTGCACTTCAGCCTGGGCAATGAAAGAGAAACTCTGTCTCAAAAATAAAGTTGTTTATATTGGTATACTTCAATTTATCAGTTGGTTCCTTCTGTTTTGTAATTTTGTGTCTTGAGGTATCCCTTCTTATCTGAAGTCACAAAAGTATTTTCTTTCAAAAATTTTGGAATTTTTCTTTGTATTTTTAAATTGTTAATACATTTGCAATTTTTTCAGCTTATATTATGAGGTAAGAGGCTAACTTTATTTTCTTTTGCCATATGGGTACCCAGTAGCTTCCACATCACTTACTGAAGAGTCCATCATTTCCTCCTTGGTTTGTAAACAGTCGGATACTAATTTACAAATATGTGTGAGCATTTATCTCAGTGCCATATTCTTTTCTATTAGCTATTTGTCTTCTACCAACTATCTTAATTGCTAATAGCTTTTTAAGTCTTTATATTTAGTAGGGTAAGTCACCCCCCTCCCACCCACACACACACCCTTTCCTTCAGTTTTTTTTTTTAAACGGAGTTTCTCTCTTGTTGCCCGGGCAGGAGTGCAATGGCACAATCTCAGCTCACTGCAACCTCTGCCTCCCTGGTTCAAGTGATTCTTCTGCCTCAGCCTCCTGGGTAGCTGGGATTACAGGCATGTGCTACCATGACCAGCTAATTTTGTATTTTTTAGTAGAGACAGGGTTTCTCCATGTTGGTCAGGCTGGTCTCGAACTCCTGACCTCAGGTGATCCACCCACCTCGGCCTCCCAAAGTGCTGGGATTTCACCCATGAGCTACTGTGCCTGGGTCCTTCAGTTTTTTTTTGTTGTTGTTGTTTGTTTGTTTTTTAAGCGAGATCTACGAATATGAGAATAGGTCCTTCAGTTTTTAATGATATATTTTTAGCCCTATATTTTTATTAGACTTCAAACTATGGGAACTTGACTAGACAAAAAATTCATCCATGCGAAGAAATTGCAGACAATCCAGATGATGGCCAACTGTGTGTGCTGACAAAAATATGAGAAACTCTGCCTCCAATTAATACTGAGTTCTAAGGAAACAGGAAATTGAACTGTAGGGAGAAGCAGGAAATATTTCTGCAACCAAACAGCCAACAGGTAAAAGGGAGTTAAGATTGTCATTACTGTTGTTTTCCTGCATAAGTCTTTTCAAGTGAGATACGATTGGACAAAAAATGTCTTTGCAAGAACTTATATAAGCTCTCATGTCAACTTTATATTTTATTTTTATTATTTTAGAGAAAAAGGTTTATTGGAAGATGGCTGAGCAAGAAGACAGAAGATGGGCTCAAACCTGTTCCCCTCCTCAGCTCACAAGCAGTATATTTAAGGACACCACTGTGCCCTTTTTAGGAGCTCTCATATCAACTTTGTTATACCGACTTGATTCCTGAGCGGGTTTTAAGGAATACTGTAAGGATATTGAGTATTTGTTAACTTTCAGTTTAGGAGAAAGTTAGTCGCTCTTTTTTTTTTAAGAGTCAGGTTTGAATACTTGGGAAACAATCTCTTCAGGAGCAGTGGAGCTAAAATAATGTGAGGTGGCACATGTAATTGCACTGGAATCTGCCTGCAGCAACAGTTCTCCTGTAAACTGATTAATGTGATGCTTGTTCCAAAGCTCAAAAGGCTTCCCAGAGCGATGTTGAACCCCAGTCCTATGTTTGGGCCTCTCTAGTTTGTTACGAAGGGCAACAGTCTAGAGGGAAACCTGAGCAAGATATCAATAAATAGGATGCTCCTTCCTCACCTCCCCCCCACCACCACCCCCGCCAGCAAAGAGAAAAAAAGTACA
>PVKP010040289.1:0-19576 GCA_004027715.1 Plecturocebus donacophilus
ATATTCTGGACTAAATGTTTAAGTGCAGTCATTTATTTGTGGTTTGCAAAAAGAGCACAGCCCTGGACTACAAGTTTGGAAATCTAAATTCTGACCTTGAGTCTGGAACTGACAAGTTGTGTGACCCTGAGCAAGTCACTTAACCTATCTGAGCCTTAATTTCCTTATTTATCAATTGAGGTGGTTTGAACAGATTGCTTCTAAAGTCTTGCTGCTCTGTGATTCCCTTGATAATACTTTTCTTTACTTGAAAAATATGAGAACGTTTTTCAGTGATATGGCATGTCTTTTTTTTTTTAACTGCTCCCCACCCGTGGCATGTTCTTTTATTGGCAAACATGCATAATGTTGCATCATATCGTGATGAACATCCATGTACTTTTCACCCACCTTCAGCAATTATGAATCCATGAACAATCTGTTTAACTTAGCCGTACTCAATCTCCCGTTCTAACATTATTTTGTAACAAATAGCAGATATCTGATTATTTTATCCATAAATATTCTATATATATATATATATATATATCTGAAAACTGTCAGCTGATATGGAGAAAGTGATAATTCCATTATCATAAGTGATATTTACAGTAATTCTTTAATATCTGTAAATATCCCGTGAGGGTTGAAACTTCCGATTGCCTCATAAATGCTATTTGTTTTATTATTTTTAATTAGTAGAATCCTGTAAATCTCCTAAGTGTCTTTTTAATACTTATGTTGCCCCTTCATCTTTCTTTTTTTCCTTGTCATTTTGTTTATCAAATGAGGTTGTCTCACATGTAGCATTTGCCACAATTTAAGTTTTGCTGATTACATCCCTGTGGTAATGTTTGCTGTCCTCTAGTCTCTGTTTCTTTAATGTGCTGGTTATGTCTAGAGACTTGATGAGATTGAAACATGGCTTTTGGCATGAACGTTTCATAGGTTATGTTGTGTTCATTTATTAGGTGGTGCATAATCTGGTTTTCTCTCTCTGTGGTATTAGCAGCTCTTCAGATAAATGCATTAATTCATGATGCTTCTGATATGATGAATCATCCTTGTAATGTTACTAATCATAGGAGAGGAGGAAATGCTATGTAATAGAAATATTATTCAATGCCAAAATATTTTCTTAAATAGTCATAGAACTAACAAGAAAAAAATAGATAGCAAAAAATGTGTTGGCTGTTCTCATTGTTTATCTTCCTGACTTCTTTTGATGATGGAAGACTGTTTTGTGGAAATTACCAGCCAAGACTTTGACATGAAACAGACATAGGGTTAAATTTTGGCTCTGTGGTGTTGGATAAGTGACCTTGAATAAATTAGTTACTAAGCCTCAGTTTTCTAGCTTTTAACTGATCATAGCAATGCACACACATACCTGACACACTGTTAAATTTTCTTCTTTCTGTTTCTTACTTTAAGGAAAAATACTATATGTTTTGGCATATTTTGGTAAACTTGTACCATTTTTACTCTCTCAGTCCTTCCTTCTAAAGACAATAATTGGAGTATTTTAATCTTATTCATGTGCAGGCAAAAGATCTTTATGAGTAGGAAAGGGAATCTGTTTATTTACTCTTACCTCTGCTGAATAATTTTGTCTCCAAGAATCGCTCTGGGAAATACCAGGAGTGGAGACATTGCCACATACATAACAACACATCTCTCCATTCGATCAATTTGTCACCATTTTTGCTCTGTTTTGAAAGTCAGGCTTCTCTGTAACTGTAAAGCCTGCTGTTTCCTGAAAATCTGATAATGAAGCAGTGGAGGTTTCTTTCTTTCTGTGCTCTGTAGATCTCATTGTTTGCACTTGCAGTTTCCCAGAGTTGAAAGGAAAGACTGAATTGGAATATTGTGTAAACTGTCTGTCTTACGTTAGTGTAACATTTTGCAATTTGGGGAGCATCTTTACAACTTGTGTGTCGTTGTTCAGAACGACCCTGGGAAGTAGTTTTGTCAATGTCTATGTTATGTTTCATGTAATTTAGCCAACTCCCATTCCAACTAGGCTTTGGCTAAATCTGACAATTCTATATATAGCTTAAAACAAAGAAGATGCATTCTTTTCACCCATCCTAGTCTACCTATCCAGCCTTCATGATTCATTCTTGTGTCAACATTAGTGGCTATTTTCCATTTGAATTGGTTTCTCTTTTATGGTCGGTTTACTTTCTTTCTTCTCCACTCCCTTTCATGCACATTCACGTTCTTGCCATGCCTTTCTGTCTTTTTTTTTTTTTTAATGGATATATCTTTTTCCTGCCGTTATCCCTCAGACATTCTCCTCATGGCACATTTTCTTCAAATGCTAACATTTACTAAGAGTGTACATTGGAGTTCTGTGCATACAGGAAGAAGTTATTTTCTGAGCTTAGATAATACTGTGTATATATGTGATTCAAATGATGAAGATTATTTTCTATACCCTTCAAATGAGAAGTGGATTTCTGTTTCATTACTTCCATTTTTAAGTTTTTGCCAGAGAATTTTGCTAATACTCTCTTATTTGCTCTAGTGTACTAGTCCAGTAGTGTTTGCATGTGGATGTCTGTGGATGACAGTTATTGTAGCACTTTGGCAGTGCACTAAAAATTTGCCGCTATGAAATGTTTCTGTATTGTGTGTGTGTGTGTGTGTGTGTGTGTGTTGAAATGCACACACAGCCACACCCACATATATATTTAAAGTGGTTGTATTCATTTAGTAAAAAACAAGAAGTAGACATACTTTTGTAAATCAGATAAATGCTTGGAATTTGATTGTGTCTACCCATTCAACAGTTTTCCCTCTTTGCTCTGGAAATATTTGTACTCATATAGCATATTTCAAAAATGTTGTCATTCATTAAGGCCTCTTACATAGACCACTATTTTTTATGTCTGGCAGATAAGTATGTCAAGGATTGAGATGAACACATAAGTCATGGAAATTAAATAAATGTATAAACATAAAGATAATTTAATGCTGTGACTTCATTTTTTAAATTCTTTAAACCAACTTTCTCCCAATAAAAAATTATAAACTATATATTTTCCTACTTATTCCTGGAATTGTCAAAGGACAAATGTTATGTTCTAAAAGGGAACAGCTTTTATTTGTCCATGGGCTCACAAAGTTTCACTGAACAAATTTGTTCAAATGATTTCTCTTTCAACATCATTTTCTAGCAAAATCGTGGAGAACAGCTTTACACTTTCAAGGTAGTAAGTTTAATTCTGTTGGTGGTGACAAGTTGCACATGACTAGTCTGAAAAAAATTGCCATCCCTCTTTTTAAGTAACGGTACTTGTTTTAATTTTATTCTGTTTCCTTTCTGCTTTGCCTCTGGCATTGACTTATTAACACTTCTCATCAATTGAAAACACGGTAACATAATGGCTTAAAAAGAATTGTTTCTAGGGGCTCCATTTGTCATGTTTGCCATAAGCTAAAAATATACTGATGTTGGTGGGTTTTTTTTTAACCAGTTAGTATAATTAATACAACAAAATGCTTGAGTAGTAGTTGAGAAACATGGATAGCCTATGAAGTTTGTCTCTATGACTTACATTTTTCATGTTCGTATCCAGGAAACATATGAGAAAGTAATTTGTAAGCTGGAGATTACACTGTATATATTTCAAATTAACAAATATTTACTGAACATCATTGTGCAGATTATACCATAACATACTGAGGGCTCTATGATAGGAGTAGTATATGACCCTGACCTTTAAGGAGATCACAGTTGATGGGAGGAGATAGAAAAATAATATATCTAAAAATTGGAGAACAAAAGCAGAAAAATGTTTACTTGGGTACCAAAATGAAAATGATTAAGAGTCACCAAAAAAAAGCAGTAAGAATAATGAGATGTTTATTCTGGACACAGAGACAAGCCCGCAAATATATTTTAATAGAAGATTCAGATCATGAAAATTATATTTTAGAAAAGTTAATGTCATGGAAGTGTACAATGTGGATTAGATGGGAAAGACTGGAATAAGAAAATTAGCGAGAAAGCTTTTGCAGCTATCAAGGTATGATATGAAGGATGAAACCAGGACTAGGATAGAGTCAGTGGAAATCAAAAGGAAGAAAGAGATATTAGAAATATTTTCAAATATTTCCAGTATTTGAAGACAGATTTCAAATATCAGATAATTTCAAATATCTCTTCAAATACTGAAGAGAGGAGGGAGTATTACTTAGTGCCTCATTAGGGCGGGAATAAGGAAGGGAGAGAGACAGATTATCATAGAAACCAAGAATGGTAACTCAGCTTTTCTTGGGGAGTATAATAATCATGTTTTTGCTAACAGAATGAGGGAAGTCAGGGAGAGTTCTTTTTGAGAATCAGTGTAGAAAACTGGTGTAGTTAGTTAAACGATAATTGTTAAAGTGTTGTTATCCTTCATGAGCTATCCACATTGTGGTTTATTCACTTTCTAGAAGACAGCAACAGGGTACTTCTATTTTTTTTTTTTTTTTGGCAGCGATTTCCTTTAGGCATTCTCAGAACGACCTACACAGTTGTGATCCTCTTACCTCCTTTTGAATTACCAGACACCTCCCCATCTTGTCTTGAATAATTCAGATCTGCACTGGTCAATATGGTAGTTACTAGTCATATGTGCCAATTTAGCACTTGAAATGTGTCTAGTACAACAGAGGAACTGAATTCTTAATTTAACTTATTTAAATTTAAATTTTAAAACCGAAGCAATATAAAATATTTTTCTGTTAGACACAACTCTATTGTTTTGGCAGGACTCAATTTCACTTTAGCCATTGAAAATTTAGTATCTAAATTGAGATGTGCTATGAATGTAAAATACAAACCTTTATACAAAAAGTTTTCAGAGGTTTAATACAAAAAATTAAATCTCATTAGTATTTTAATATTGATTACATGTTGAATAATGTTTTGAATAGATTTGAATAATGTTTTGAAAAATGTTTTGAAAAGAAAATATTCAAATTAATTTTACCAGTTTTGCCTTACTTTTTTAATATGGCTACTAAAACATCTAAAATTAAGGTGGGGCACAGTGGCTCATGCCCATAATCCCACCATGTTAGGAGGCCAAGGCAGGAGGATGACTGTGACCAGAAATTGGAGGCTGCAGCAAGCTATGATCCCACTGCTGCACTCCAGTCTGGGTGAGAGAGTGAGACCCTATCTCTATGAAAAAGAAGAAAAGTAAAGAAAATTTAAAATTAGACATATGACTTTTAAGAAATAAAATTATAGATAAGCTCTCATTATATTTCCATTGGACAATACCAATCTGGACATTACCTCACTTCCTGAGACTACTCTATGCCTTCTGTGCTGTATAATAAATTTTAAGATTCGCTAGCTATTCTATTTTATGTTTAGGGTATAATAGTCTATGTATTATAAAGGACTGCACCATAGTTTCAGGAACAGTATTTTGTCATGAATTTCAGCAGTTCACTATGAAAGTAGAAATGAGCTTTACCTGCATTCTTCTCAGTTGGAGCCAGGAAGAGCAGGCTTGTGAAAAATCCAATATTCCTGGATCTGTGGGAGATAGCCTCATTGGGGCATCTTACTCATAATCTCTTCTGTCACTAAAGAGAATCATCAGCCAAGTGATAGAGTGAGAACCCCTACAACAATCTTTCCATTTTGTAGTTTCCCTGTCCAGTAAAAGAGATAACTCTAGAAGAAATGGAACAAAAATAAGGGGTAAAAAAGTAAAGAAGGAGTGTAAATAACTCTCCAGGAATTATATTGTATTTGATGGTAAATTTGATAGGAGTCTCACATTGTCACCTAGGATAATTTCTCACTCTGACAATTGCTGATATTTAAAGACATACAAAACTCTTTTAATTTTTATTTTTCTAAAGACAATATTCTAATTCTGTATTTTAAAACAAGCCATGCAGAGATACCTAACAGCACCAACAATTTCTGAATTCTTTAAGACCATTCATTCTATTTGTTTACTAAGTTATCAATCACCACTTACGTATTCAGCACCTAATATATGAGGTATTGTGAATTATTACACCTAAAATATAACTCATTAATCCATTACAAAATATTTTTCAGTATCAAATATGTAACAGGTATTATCCTTATGTTTAAAGATATGATCTATATGGGAAACTATTAAAACCAATGTATAACACAGCTTTAAAAGATACATTATAGATTTACCAGAATAAGAAGTACCATTTTCTGTAAGTGAGCATAAATTTTGGTGATGGGAAACCAATATACACAATATCA
This sequence comes from Plecturocebus donacophilus, assembly GCA_004027715.1. Taxonomy (NCBI): domain Eukaryota; kingdom Metazoa; phylum Chordata; class Mammalia; order Primates; family Pitheciidae; genus Plecturocebus; species Plecturocebus donacophilus. Next base: position 6,239 of record PVKP010040289.1, read on the forward strand.
TGAAATATTGTATTTCATCAGAAACTAAAAGTTTGTATAAAGTATAAATATTGGAACAAAATTATTCTAAACTAAAACTTTGACAGGTTTCTGAGAAGTAGATTTGATAAACTATAGCAAAATATGAAAATAAATTATGCAACAGACTTTATTTTTATTTATTTTTAGATTGTAACTTTTGGCTTGATGAATCTTACAGCTATATGTGATCCTGGGGATTGTGTACTTACCTCCCTTATTTTAGGAATAAGGAAAGTATTAAGCCTACACTTGTGTAAATTCATTTTCTTTGTATTATAAGACATTATTGCAAAATGTAATTCTTTGGAAAAATAAGGACATTATTTTGAAGATAAACGTATTATATAAACACACTAAGTGTAAAGAATGAAATAGCAATTAATTTTAGGTAACATTTGGGGCTAAAAGTTAGAGTTAAATATGGAAGAACCTAAGAGTTCAGTGCTCTGGGGTGGGGGTTCTCTAAACAAGCTAAGTGTTTTGATTTCTGGTAAAAAATACTAGCTTAACATTTTTTAAAATTAGGAAAAAGTTTATTTCAAAATAGCAAAGTAAAACTTTATTTAATGCTAAGAAATTTTTATATTCAAGATGTAAAACACAAAGCATTAAAAAAATTTCAAATTTCAGACATTTTCCTTATAGCATAATAGCAAAAGAAAATGATTTATTTTAAATAGGACTAACTTCTCTCTTCTGTTTACAGTACAGCATAGAAGGTAACTTCACAATTATCTTCCCTCTTCAAATGACAGAAGGAAACTGTTCACTTGTCTGCTTAGAAATTTTCCAGAACAGAGAACCCTAGTGGAGATACTATTTATATGAAGGAGCATCAGCAGTTCATCCCAGGCTAGTTCCAACTTGAGTGCTGGCTTAGTGAGTCCTTTCCTGTCCAAAGTGCCAACATTAGCTAGTTAACACAAATTACAGTCAAGTTTTAGCAGTTGCTATGTGTAAGAAAGTTTAGCATTTTCTTCTTCAATTCATCGATGATTGTGGGCTTCCTGGTGCTAATTATTAATTATCTCATTATAATTTTGATAATCAGTTGACATGTCTTATGATAATAATTACATTTTAATATTTTATCTTCATTTAAAAATAGTTTTGACTGAATAAAATTTTGCTTGTCATAGGGGTACATTTTTCTAGATTATCTGAGTATGTTTCAGTCATCTCTGTATTTTGGAAGCAATACAGTTTAGAGCTCTGTTAACATTTATTTAGATAAATGTTTAGAATTATAGCCTTAGAATGTTGGCTACTTTGAAAATGGAAAAAGGAAGGCAGGCATTCCCCGCATTCATAGATCAGTGATAAAGTCCCTGGAAAAATTTGGCGAGTGAGACATTAGGTAGATCTTAGAGTTAAGATCAAATTCACAAGAAAAAAGGCTATTTGATTCTGTCATTTAAAGTTGCTCATTATATTTGTCAAGTTTGCTGCTGAGTATAATCTTATATATCATATAAACCTATAGAAGCTAATTTTTAAAACTCCATTTGAAGTATTATGTCGTTAATTGGTACTTTAAAAAAAATAGGCTAACTGGTATTATATTTTATTTTTACAAAGGGTATCTGTTAGCATTTAGACTTTGAAATTTGAATACAAAATATATACAGTCCTTAAATATAACATCTCATAATTTATTTTGTAAGGTAATTCTGACTATGATTCATAATGGATTCTTTTGCAACAACAACAAAAATATTTTACAAAGGTAAAATATCACATGCATCCACAGCCAACATTGCATTTATTTTTCACTCATATATTTGTAAGAAGACAATAGTAAAAAGCATTGAGAATTCTTCTCAAAGATAGAAAACAGGATATACTATGGCTATAAAACATAAGAAGGATTTTACAATAGAGCCACATGCTTTTTACTTTCTTGAAAGCCTTTGATCAACAGCATCTGGAAAGAAAGATGAGAGGCACATGTTAAATATTCTTCAGTATTTTCCGTTTATACTGAGCAATATAAAGACGTGAAATAGACATTATTGCAATATTTAATGATTGTCTAATACTAACTACATGAAGAATCATCCAGGGTACATAATACCCATTGAAGACAGAAATTTCCTTAATTGACATATTGCATATGAAATGTCAAAAGTTGTCAGATTAAATGTTATTTTACTTGACACTGAGAGTAGATGGTGCTTTCTACAAAGAAATACTCTTTAAAGGAGTTTTCCACTTACAGTGAATATTTGATTCAGATAATGAAAATTGCTAATTCACTCTCATAAAATTTCTGCCTGTCCTCTCTATTGTTATTATTATTATTTGTTGGGAAAAGCAATCTCATGTCTGCAGTTTTTGGTTCCCACTCAGCGACTTATTTATGGACCTTGGGCCTGAGACACTCCCTAGCCAAGAGATAAAATGCCCACATGACCTGTGCTGGACTTAACCACCTATGCAAGAATATCTTTCCCTGGTGCAAGCTACATGTGTGCCTATTTTTCTGCTTAAGCATGTGGATTACATGGCACCTGGCAAATCTCACTGTCATACCTGGCCTCCTTAGGAAAGGATTAGGATCCTTTCTCTGCAGCAGAAGAGGGGTATGCCATTGGCAAATTTCCTTGTTGGCTGCCAGGAGAGATCAGCTAGCCACGGGAAATCAATGCACACTACTGAAGCTTATCATGTTCTCTTTATGTAGTAAAGCTTGCTCCATCCAGTGCTTAACTGTGTTGTGGGTTTTTTTTTTTTTTTTTGGTGACTCCAATACCCAGATGCAGTGAGCAGAAGTGTTTAGAGTCCTCCTCTAGAATTGGTAACTGGTGCATGGTATTCTGCTTGATATTATTATCATTTGTAATAATTTGCATCTGAACTAATTTGCTCCACGTTGTGAGATTTATTCATGTTATTGAGTGTAGCAGTTCATTCATTTGAATTTCTCTATAGAATCCCATGATATTCATTTACATGTCAGTGAGTATTTGCATTGTGTTTTGATGTTGGCTGTAACAGAAAACACTATTCTTCAATATATATTTTATTGCATTTTCATATGGATTTCTGTGGGTCAATATCTAAAAGAATTGAAAAGTTATGTAGTAGCATGTGTAATGGTTCCAATTACTCCATGTCTTTTCCAAAATTGGCATTTTCATCCTTGGAATTTAAGCCATTCCTACTGGTTATCTAACAGTATTTCATTGTAGTTTTAAATGTACATTTATGTGATTACTAATGGGCTTGAGAATCTTTTCATGTTTATTGGATATTTGGATATCTTATTTTGGAAGTGTCTGTTCCAGCCTTGTGTTATTTAAGAGGTGAGGGTTTTGTCTTTTTTTTTTTTTTTTGATTGATTTTTAGTGGTTCCTTATTAATTCAAGGTAAAATCATTTATTAGATATATATGACAAAAATATTATCCTACTCCTTTTATTTTGTTTTAATTTTAAGTTCCGGGATACACGTGCAGGATGTGCCAGTTTGTTACATAGGTAAATGTGTGCCATGGTGGTTTGCTGCACCTATCTACTCATTACCTAGGTATTAAGCCTGGAATGCATTAGCTATTTCTCCTGATGCTCTCTACCCTCCACCGCCCTTCTCTGACAGGCCCCAGTGTGTGGTGTTCCCTTCCCTGTGTCCATGGGTTCTTATTCAGCTCCCACTTATAAGTGAGAACATGGTCTTTCAATTTCTGTCCCTGCATTAGTTCGTTAAGGATAATGGCTTACAGCTTCATCCATGTCCCTGCAAAGGACATGATCTTGCTTCTTTTAATGGCTACATAGTATTCCATGGTGTATATGTGCCACATTTTTTAAAAATCCAGTCTATTACTGATGGGCACTTGGGTTGATTCCATGTCTGTGCTTTTGTGAATACTGCTGCAATGAATATATGTGTCCATATATCTTTATAATAGAATTATTTATATTCCTTTGGGTATATACCCAGTAATAGGATTGGTGAGTCAAATGGTATTTCCAGTTCTAAATCTTTGAGGAATCATCATACTGTCTACTACAATGGTTGAATAAAATATATTGCTGTATATTATTATTAGATTCTGGATATGTTTCTTATTATTTTGAGTTATGTTTTCAAGACCCAGTTTATGGAGAGTTTTTAACATGAAGGGATGTTAAATTTTATTGAAGACTTTTTCTGCATCTATTGAGATAATTATATGGTTATTGTCTTTGGTTCTGTTTATGTGATGAACTACATTTAGTGATTTGCATATGTTGAACCAGCCTTGCATCTCAGGGATGAAGCTGACTTTATCATGGTGAATAAGCTTTTTGATGTGCTGCTGGATTCAGTTTGTCAGTATTTTATTGAGGATTTTTGTCTTGATGTTTATCCAGGATATTGGCCTGAAGTTTTCTTTTCTGTTGTATCTCTGCCAGGTGTAGGTATCAGGATGCTGCAGGCCTCATAAAATGAGTTATGGCAGAGTCTCTCCTTTTCAATTTTTTGGAATAGTTTCAGAAGAAATGGTACCAGCCTCTTTTTGTACCTCTTCTAGAATTCAAGTGTAAATCCTTCTGGACCTGGGTTTTGTTTTGTTTTTGGTTGGTAGGCTATTTGTTACAGCCTCAGTTTCAGAACTCATGATTGGTCTATTCAGGAATTCACCTTCTTCCTGGTTCAAACTTCAAAGGGTATATGCGTCCAAGAATTTATCCTTTTCTTTTAGATTTTCTAGTTTATTTGCATAGAGCAATTTATAGTATTCTCTAATGATTGTATTTTTGGGTGGTAACTGGTGGTATGCCCCTTATTATTTCTGATTGTGTTTATTTTAATATTCTCTCTTTTTTCTGTATTAATGTAGCTAGTGCTCTATTTTATTAATTTTTTTTCCAAAAAGATAGCTCCGGCATTTGTTGATTTTCTTGAAGAGATTTTTTGTGTCTCTGTCTCCTTTAGTTCCATTTGAGTTTGGTTATTTCTTGTCTTCTGCTAGCTTTGGGGTTTGTTTGCTCATGGTTCCCTAGTTCTTTTAGTTGTGATTTAGGGTGTCAATTTGAGATCTTTCTAGCTCTTTGATGTGTGTATTTAGTGCTATAAATTTCTCTCTTAACAGTGCTTTAGCTGAGTCCCAGAGATTCTGGTTTGTTGTATCTCTGTTCTTATCCATTTCAAATAATTTCTTGATTCTGCCTTAATTTCATTATCTGCCCAGAAGACATTCAGGAACAAGTTGTTCAATTTCCATATAGTTGTGTGGTTTTCAATGAGTTTCTTAATCTTGAATTCTAATTTGATTGCTTTGTGATTTGGGAGACTGTTATGATTTCATTTATTTTGCATTTGCTGAGGAGTGTTTTACTTCCAATTATGTGATCAATTTTAGAGTAAGTGCCCTCTGGCACCGAGAAAAATGTATATTATTTTGTTTTTGGGTGGAAAGTTCTGTAAATATTTAACAAGTCCACTTGATCCAGAGCTGAATTTAAGTCCTAAATATCTTTGTTAATTTTCTGTCTCAATGATCTGTCTAATACTGACAGTGGGGTATTAATATCTCCCACTCTTATTGTGTGGGAGTCTAAGTCTCTTTGTATGTCTTTAAGAACTTGTTTTATGAATCTGGGTGCTCCTGTGTTGAGTGTATATATATGTGTGTGTATGTGTGTGTGTATATATATATATATATATCCATATATATATATATATAATAGCTAGCTCTTGTTTCATCGAACCTTTTACCATTATGTAATGCCCTTCTTTATCTTTTCTGAGACCTTTGTTGATTTAAAGTCTATTTTGTCAGAAACCAGGATTGTAACCTCTGCTTTTTTCTGCTTTCCGTTTACTTAATAAATTTTTCTTTATCCCTTATTTTGAACCTATATGTGTCTTTGCAGGTGACATGTTTCCTTTGAATACAGCACATTGATGAGTCTTGTCTTTTTATCCAGCTTGCCATTCTGTGTTTTTAAATTGGGGCATTCAGCCCATTTACATTTAAGGTTAATATTGTTATATGCTAATTTGATCCTCTCATCATGATCCTGGCTGGTTTATTTTGCAGATTTGTTAATGTAGTTGCTTCGTAATGTTGTTGTTCTGCATACTTAAGTGTGTTTTTCTGGTGGCTGGTATTGGTTTTTCCTTTCCATGTTTAGTTCTTCCTTTAGTAGCTCTTGCAAGGCAGACCTGACGGTGATGAATTCCCTCAGCATTTGCTTGTCCAAAAGGGATTGTATTTCTCTTTCACTTAAGAAGCGAAAAGAGAAATATCACTTGGCCAGATATGAAATTCTGGGTTGACAATTATTTTATTTAAGAAACTTGAATATTGGCCCTCAATCTCTTCTTGCTTGTGGGGTTTCCACCAAGATTCCTACTGTTAGTCTGATGGGCTTCCCTTTGTAGGTGACCTGGCCTTACTTTCTGGCTGCCCTTAACATTTTCCCCTTCATTTTGACCTTGGAGAATCTGAAGATTTTGTGTCCTGGGGTTGACCTTCTCATGGAGTATCTTATTGGGGTCCTCTAGATTTCCTGAATTAGAATGTTGGCCTGTCTTGCTAGGTTGGGGATGTTATTCTGCATGATGTCTTGAAGCATGTTTTCCAACTTGGTTTTATTCTCCCTATCTTTTTCAGGTACTCTAATCAGTCATAGGTTCAGTCTTTTTATGTAGTCCCATAGTTCTCAGAGGTTTTGTTTATTCTGTTTCATTCTTTTTTCTTTAATCATGTCTGCCTGCCTTCATTCATCAATATAGTCTTCAAGCTCTGATATCTTCTTTCTTCTGCTTGGTCAGTTCAGCTCTCAATACTTGTGTTTGCATCATGAAATTCTCGTGCTATGTCTTTCAGGTCCATCAGGTCATGTATACTCTTCTGTAAACTGGTTATTCTAGTTAAACGATCCTGTAATATTTTATCTTTGTTCTTAGCTTCTTTGCTTTGAGTTAGAACATAATCCTTTAGCTCAGTGTAAGTTCATTATTACCCGCTTTCTGAAGCCTACTTCTGTCAGTTCATCTTGTCTCAGCTTCAGCCCAGTTCTGTGCCCTTGCTGCAGAGGTGTTGCAATCATTTGGAGAAGAGGCATTCTGGCTTTTGGAATTTTCAATATTTTTCATTTGTTTTTCCTCATATTTGTGGATTTATCTACCTCTGATCTTTGAAGCTGTTTACCTTTGGATGGAGTTCTGTGGGGTCTTTTTGTTGATGTTGTTGTTTTTGCTTTCTGTTTGTTTTCCTGTTACCAGTCAGGTCCCTCTTCTGCAGGTCTGCTGCAGTTTGCTGGGGGTCGACTCTAGACCCTGTTCACCTGGGTATCACCAATGGAGGCTGCAGAACTGCAAAGATTTCTGCCTGTTCCTTCCTCTGGAAGCTTCATTTCAGAGGCGTACCAACCTGATGCCAACCAGAACTCTCTTTTATGAGGTATCTGGTGACCCCTGTTGGGAGGTCTCACCAGTTGGAAGGCACAGGATTAGGGACCCACTTAAGGAAACAGTCTGGCTGACCCTTAGTGGAGCTGGTGTACAGGAATCTCCCTTGACCAGATCCCAGACTCTTCAAAGCTAGAAGGCAGGAAAGATTAAGTTCACTGAAACTAAGAGCACAGCCACCTCTACCCACAAGTGCTCTGTCCCGGGGAGCTTATAGTTCTGTCTATAAACCCCTGGCTGGAGTTGCTAAAATCCAGCTGGGAAGCCCTGCCCAGTAAGGAGGGATACGTCTGGGCCCCATCTAAAGAAGTAGTCTGACCACGATTTGCCACAGCAGCTGTGCTGCACTGTGAAAAATTCTGCCCAGTCTTCCTAGCACTGGTAGGGAAAAACTGTTGACTGGAGCCACAGTCATGGTGGTCGCCCCTACCCTGAAGAACTTGGTTATCTTAGGCAGATTTCAGACTGCTGTGATGGCCAGCGGGGATTCCAAGCTAGTGAATCTTCGTTTGTGGGGTTCTGTGTGATTGTGACCAACTGAGCAACGCTGCTTGGCTCCCTGGCTTCAGCCCCCTTTCCACAGGAGTGGATTGATCTCCTGCCTCACTGGAGTTCCAGGAGCCACCCAGGTATGCAGAAACTCCTGCAGCTCAGTGCCTAACCGAGCAGCTGCCAGCCCCTGCAGCTGCCATGGATCTGCACAGCTTTGTGCTTGCGACCTAAGACCACATTGGTGTGGGCTCACAAGGGAATATCCTGATCTGCGGGTTGCAAAAATCTGTGGGAAAAGTGTTCCTCTGGCAGGTAGCACAATCCCTTCCCGCCTCCCTTGGCTAGGAGAGGGAAGTCCCTTTGCCCTGTGCGTCTCCTGGGTGAACCATCACCCCACCCTGCTTTTCCTTGCTCTTTATGGGTTGCGCCAACTGTCTAGTCAGTCCCAATGAGAGGATCTGGCTACCTCTGTTGGAAATGCAGAATTCATTCAATGTTTACGTTCATCTTGGTAGGAGCTGCAGACCAGAGCTGTTTCTACTCAGCCATCTTGTTCCCTCCCTCTCTCCTACTCCTTTTACTCTTGTAAATGGTGGCTTTTGAGGAAAAGTTTTTATTTTAATGTACTTCAGTTTTACAGTGTTTTCCTTTTTGGTTTGTGCTTTTTGTGCCTTTAAAAACAATGTTACTAATCCAAAGACTATGCAGATATTTTCCTGTCACTGCTTTTTAGAAACTTGTTTTTCTTTTTTTCATCTCTATTTGTAATCTACCTGGAATTAACTTTCATAAATGGCAGGAGGTAGGCTGCTATACCATTTTTTCACCATTTAGATATCTGGCTTACCCATCCCCATTTATTAAAAAACACTACTCTGGGCTGGTAGTGGTGGCTCACGCCTGTAATCTCAGCACTTTGGGAGGCTCAAGCTTCAGTTTACGAGGTCAGGATATCGAGACCATGCTGGACAACATGGTGAAACCCCGTCTCTACTAAAAATACAAAAATTAGCTGGGCGTGGTGGCGCATGCCTGTAGTCCCAGCTACTAGGGAGGCTGAGGCAGGAGAATGGCTTGAACCCGGGAGGTGGAGGTTGCCGTGAGCCATCGCACCACTGCACTCCAGCCTGGCAACAGAGCAAGACTCCGTCTCAACAAACAAACAAACAACAACAACAACAACAACAACAAAAACACTACTCTGGCCTGATTGTTCTGCCATGATCATGATCATTCTATTATAAATCAAGTGTCAATATATGTTTAAGTCTGCTTCAGTACTCTCTATTTTATTCTCTATCTGTCCTTGCACAAGTACCGCACAGTCTTAAATACATTAGTTTTATAATAATTTTGATATTTGGTAGTATAAATTCCCTAACTCTATTCTATAAGATCTTCTTGACCATTATTGACCCTTTCCTTTTATATATATATATATATATATATATATATATATATATATATTTAAAATAAACTTGTTCACTTCAATGGCAAAACTACTTGGATTTTATTTGGGATTCAGTATTGAGTTTTCTAATCTATGAACATAGTATTTTCCCTCCATTAAGGTATTTCTCATTTACCTCAGCATGTGTGTGTGTGTGTGTGTGTGTGTGTGTGTGTGTGTATGTGTGTGTGTTTGTGTATTTTTTATCTGTAGAGATTTGCACAAAGTTGAATCTTTTTAAGACCTTTTTTTCTCATACTACAGTATAATATTTAGCCCTGACACATATCACTATAGACTCCTTTCATTCTTTTTTTGTTGTTCTTTAATTCAAGTCCTTGATATTCAAGACAATTTGTGAAATGGTGCTTATTGGTGTTTTGGTTAACATTAGACTATTTCTAATGTTTTGGATAAGTAACAATAAACACTGCTTATTTTTCTGGATATATCTTAACAGTTAATGTATTTCTGTATCCAAATCAGATATTTTGTGAAAATTATTTTGATATAATATTGATACTTTTAACAAACATTTCTAATACTTATTTTTCTTTTTTATGGAATATAATGCTGGACAAACTAAGTTCTCTAAATTTGTAGATGATATTAAATGAGACGTTTTAATTCCTTTTCACTTGAAATTTTTATATGCTACATGAAGGAAAACATGATCTTTAAAGTATGAGCAAATATTTTGGCAAAATTATTCTGTTTGTCTCTCTAACAATGCAACAATTCCTTAAAATAAGAAGACTTGATTTTTATCATGATGTTTTTAATATCTAGACATGTCAGTGCTTCTTACTGGGATGGAATGAGAAGAACATTGCTTACAAATGTGTACCACATAATAGACTCAAGCAAAACTGTTATGTAAAACGTTATTAACTAAAACATGCTCAATAAAAAATATGGATTTTTCTGTCTCACTCTATTTAATCTTGGTGCCTTTGGTCAGGGCAGCTTGCTCTTATACCTCTACATTAGTCTTAAAGAATATTTTAAGATAGTTGTTATAGAAATGAACCAAAGAAATATCACTGTTTTGCTGTTCTAAGGATTCAGATTAATAGTTGTCTACTCCATTTGTGTTAGAAGATTTTAGCATTATGGGCTTTCCCAGCTCCCAGAACCTAGTGAAAAATGAATAAAGTAGAAATGTTTGTGTCTAAAATTTTAGCCATGAATAAATGTCTGCTGAATTAGATTCCAATTACATGAAAGCTCAGTATCTACTAAACTTACATTCATTGAATTATTATCCACTAATGTCCAATGCATTATTTTTTGTACACTCTTTTCAAGGGTTAAAAATCTATTATATTTTCCTTACATTTTCTACTTTTTAAACATTACCATTGTGACACACATTAATGCTTCAGAATAGGCCTAATTACTGTCACCTGTAATATACAAATTTCAGAGGAGTAAATGAGCTCAATAGTTTATACTTTGTGTCCTGCAATGTTACACAAATATGTTGATATGTACCAACATATAAAGAACAAAAGAACAAAAATGTATAGTTAATGTGTATTTAGTTCTACTTTGTCAGGCTAACTGAAAAAGGTTTCTAGGCCCCTTTCAAATGAGCTTGAACAAATAACAATAATGAAATAAAGAAATTACTCTATAAAATATATTGAGGATATCTGTATGCAATTTTCCCCAATTTTTCTGTAATTCAAATCCTTTTTTTATCTACTTACATCTTTCTATAATAATAAGCTATTTAAAATTATAATTTTTGTTTTACCTTTTCAGTGTCAATTATCTAGGTTCATGTTCTTCACAGATACCTCAAACTAAATATGGACAAAGTAAAGGTATTTTTATCTCATTTAATGATATATTTATTATGTCTCTCCATTGATCAAGCCAAAACTCTACATCACCATTGCCTAACTCCCTCTCCACATACCCTCACAATTAGTCATCACCATGTCTGTCACTTAAACATCATAACTATCCCTGGAAAGTGTCCACACTTCTTTATGTTTGTCATTAACTCAAGAGTGACGTATTCTTTTCTGTTAGTCTTGGAGTAAAGCTTACATTTTTTATGTCACTAGCTTCTTTTCCCTTTACCCATGAATATATAACATTGAACTTATTTTATTTCTTGAAATGAACTTCTTTTATTTCTGGCACTTCAGACACATTGCTTCCCCTGCCTCCAATATTTGTTGGCCACCTTCTAATCAGTTTTTTCATCACAGCTGAGAATGATCTTCATCCAGGAAAAGCCTTTGCTGGTCAATGCTTAGCAAGTCTGTATTTGGTGTCTCCATTTGTGATAGCTGATTTTATCTAGATGAGATTAACATTTACATCATTGAACTCCGAATAAGCAGTTGCCCACCATAAGGCAAATGAGCCTCATCTAATAAGTTGAAGGTCTAGATAGAATAAAAAGACCAATATCCCCAAGGAAGAAGAAATTCTTCATTAGATGGCCTTCACAGTTTCATCTACACCATCAGCTCTCCTGGGTCTCTGCTTGCCAGCCTTTGGACTGGAACTGCACTATCAGCTTTACTGGGTCTCTGGGCTGCCAGCCTTCAGACTGGAACTGCACCACTGGCTCTCCTGGGTCTTTAGCTTGCTTGCCCACAATGCAGAAATTTGGGCTTCCCAGCCTCCATGGTTGTGTAAGCCAATTCCTTAGAATAAATCTCTTTTGGTTTCTATCTTTCTCTGTCTCTATTTTTATGTCTTTACCCATATTTCTCTATCTTTCTCTCTCTAGATATATATGTGTATATACAGTTATGTGCCACGTAACATTTCAGTTGACGATAGGCTACATACACGATGGTGATCTCATGAGATTATAATACAATATTTTTACTATGCTTTTTCTATATTTAGATATGGTGAGATTCACAAATACTTGCCATTGTGCTGCAATTGCTTACAATATTCAGTACAGTAACATACTGTACAATTTTGTAGCCTAGCAGCAATAGGCTATACCATGTAGCCTATGTGTGTAGTAAGCTATACCATCTAGGTTTATGTTAGTACACTCTACGATGTTTGCGCAATGACAATATTGCCTAATGAATGTATCCACATTGTTAAGTGACACATGACTCTGTGTGTGTGTGTACTGTTGGTCTGTTTCTCTGGAGAACCCTAATACACCACCATACCATAGCTCTTATCATGTTATATCTTATAATTATCTTTCTTTACTACTAAAGCACAGGCTCTCTAAGAGGAAGGATTATCCTGTTTTTTTTTTTTTTTTCACAACTATAACCCAAGTAACTTCAACAGTTCCTGTCATTGAATGAATTTTACCTTCAGGTAGCATATTATTATCATTCCTACTCCCTTGACAACTACTCTTTCTAAAGCATTATTGATTATTTAATTCTCCTACCTTAATACAATTTTTATGTCGAACAGTTGCATTTATTAAAATGTTCTGTGAACACCAAGTGTTCTGTAACATTGTAATAAAATAAATAGAAATATAAAAATTATACAAAAGTCCAGACTTTGGAGTCTCTAAGAGAACGCTATAAAATAAAATGTAGAAATATAATGAGCCTTTGTCAACTATACTACGCAATTCTTTTCTTTTTTTTTTTTGATTAAAAAGAATAAAAGAGAGAAAGAAAGAGGAAGAGATTTTAGAAAAAGAGAGAACAGGAAAAAGAAAGAAACAGCAAAAGGAAGAAAAAAAAGAATGAAAGAGAAAGAAAGAGGAAGAGATTTTAGAAAAGGAGAAAGAAAGAAACAGCAAAAGAAAGAAAGAAAGAAAAATGAAAGAGAGAAAGAAAGAGGAAGAGAAAGAGGGAGAGAGAACGGGATTCTTGTTTTATTGCCCAGGCTAGAATACAGTCTAAAAATGGGTATTAAAAACCTCTTTTATGCCAATAATTGTGCTTAACAATGGAGACAGGAAGGAATAGGGGATGAAAATAACAAATAAGCAGACAACCAATATTTTATTTAAA
>PVKP010040290.1:0-19575 GCA_004027715.1 Plecturocebus donacophilus
AAAAAAAAAAAAAAAGAAAGAAAGAAAAATTATAGTATAACAATGGACTTGTCTCTAGGAAAAAAAAAGTCTTATCAGTCGAGGAACAAAAGTATTCCTTTTAGTTAAACAGGTTTCAGAAAAACACTTCTTGGACAGGCACAGTGGCTCACGCCTGTAATCCAAGCATTTTGGGAGGCAGAGGTAGGTGGATCGCCTGAGGTCAGGAGTTCAGGACCAGCCTGGCCAACATGGTGAAACCCCATCTCTACTAAAAAATACAAAAATTAGCCGGGCGTGGTGGGACATGCCTGTAATTCCAGCTACTCAGGAGGCTGAGACAGGAGAATCGCTTGAATCCGGGAGGTGGAGGTTGCAGTTAGCCGAGATCCCGCCACGCACTCCAGCCTGGCAACAAGAGCAAAACTCTGTCTCAGAAAAACAAAAAAGCAGACCAAAAAAAAGGCCGGGCGCGGTGGCTCGCACCTGTAATCCCAGCACTTTGGGAGGCCGAGGCAGGGGGATCACAAGGTCAGGAGATCGAGACCATCCTGGCCAACATGATGAAACCCCATCTCTATTAAAATACAAAAAATTAGCTGGGCGCGGTGGTGCAAACCTGTAGTCCCAGCTACTCAGAGGCTGAGGTGGGGAATTGCTTGAACCGAGCGGTGGAGGATGCTGCGAGCCGAGATCATGCCACTGCACTACGGCCTGGGCGACAGCCCAAGACTCCATCACAAAAAAAAAGGAAAGAAGGAAACATTTCTTATGCCGTCCGACCACGACAAAAATGAATTTCCTAAGAACTGCTCAAGTATCCAGTGACATATTAAGAAGTGAACTGTAATTGTTTTCAGTCATATTCAGAGAATCCAATGTGTTTACTTGTTTGTTGAGGCTTTGCCAGTCTAATCTTTTTGGCTTTGGTGCCTCTTTTCTGCTCCTGGGGCTGATCGAGTCGGGCCTATCAGCCACAATCTCGAGGCAATGCCTGTTCTGCCCACCAGAAAGGATCCTGAGTTTCCAGCAGTGTTTCTGTTTAATTTCCACAAATGCATGTATTACTGCTTGAACATTCTCAGGACTTTTAAACTAGCATGGCATTCTGTATCTCCTTCTAGAAATCAATAGAAATAACTTCTGGGATCACTGCCAAGTATTCTGTACAAAATCATTCCTGACTTAAAATATGTGTAAAAGTCGTTCAACTTTTTGCAACTCATGAAAAAGAAGTTTCATCAAACCTACATAATAAAGCTTAAGTTCCTAAGTAGTTCAACAGCTCTTGTTGTGTGTGTGTGTGTTAAGGTAATCAGAAGAAATATCTGAAAGAAGAGTTGCAGCCAGTCTTTTGCTCAGGAGACCCTTCCCCAGAGGGATGCCGGAGCCCATGGTCTCGGAAAGCCCGCTCTCAGGGCAGCATGTCCGAGGCTGGGTGGCCCTTGCCCCTGTCTCCTGACTAAGCTATCTTCTTTTTTCCTTCACAGTCCTCCATTAACTTAAGCTTCTTCCCTCTTCAATATTAGAAAGCCCAAGATCTCCAGGTGCTGGATATCCAGGCATCATTTTTGTCTTCTTGTTCCCCTCCTCCCCTTCAAGCCCAGCAGTTACAATGCCAGGCTCCAGGAAACAGCCCTGGGTCCTAGGAAGAAGGAAAGAAAGGGAACGACGCTGGATTACTGATCCTCCCAGTACCCTGAGTGCCTTAGTCTATTCTGGCTACTTTTTGTATTTTTAGTAGAGATGGGGTTTTGGCATGTTGGTCAGGCTGGTCTTGAACTCCTGATCTCAGGTGATCCGCCAACCTCGGCCTCCCAAAGTGCTAGAATTACAGGCATGAGCCGCCGTGCCCAGCCTTTTTTCTTCTTATAAGGACAGTGGTCCTATCAGATTAGGGTCCCACTTATAACTTAATTTGACCTTAATTGACCTCCTAAAAGTCCTGTCTCCAAATATAATCACATTAAGAGTTAGAGATTGAATATATGAATTTGGGGGAACAGAAAAATTCAACCCCTAACAGTGAGTGAACTGGAGAGGTTCTGGGCAAGGTGCCAAGGGTTCAGGAGTCAGATTCTTGAACCTTTCACTTTCACACACAGTGACTACAATGAGGAGGATGATGCTGAGGGCAATGACGACGATGGTGAAAGCTCACAGATATTAGCTAAGTGACAAAATTGACAGGAAAAAATTACAGCTTCGATCTTACCATTCATTCATTCATTTCGTAATTATTTATTGATTGTCTGTTGGTGCTTGATGAATTAGGCAAACAAAATCAGGCTAGCAAGATGACCATCTGCACCAGAGCAAAGATGGGAAGGGGGGGATTGGAGGCAGGAAGAAGACTGAGAGGGTTCTGTAGCAATCCTGATCAGAAATGTTAGCCTGAACGGCAGTGCTGCCCAATGACTTACAGAGAAATAAGCAAATGCAAGGGGGAGATATTTGAGCTGTCTACATTCTCTTCAGATCAAAGTGATAATAATGGTAGTTAATATCACATATGTTACACTTCAAGACAAGGGGTGTTAGCAATAAAGGAGTTAGGAATGTGTGTTCAAATCCTAGCTCTCCTTCAATAGCTGTGTGACCCTGGAGGAGTTATCAACCTCTCTGTGCCTGTTTCCTCAACAGTCTTATAAGGATTAAGGGAGTCAACATATCCCCTGACTTCATGCACTTTTGTGTCTAGTCATGTAGCACATTCTTTCTCTGACCTCAAGATCCACTAACAAGGTGGGAATGAAGAACATGGTAGGAACTCAAGTGACTCATAGCAATAACACTGCCTTCTTAAAAAATGAGCAGAGGTCCTGAATAGACATTTCCCAAAGGAAGACATAGAAATGGCCAACAGGTGTATGAAAAATGCTCATTATCACTAATAATCAGAGAGATTCAAATAGAACCACAATGAGATACCATCTCACACCTGTAAAAATGGCTATTATTTGAAAATCAAAAGATAAATGTTGGCAAGGATGTGGAGAAAGGAGAACTCTTGTACACTGTTAGTGGGAATGTAAATTAACATAGCCGTTATGGAGAACAGTATGGGGCTCCTCAAAAAATTAAAATTAGAGCTATAATCCAGCAATTCCATTACTGGGTTTACATCCAAATTAGTCTGTCATAGAGATGTCTGCAGCCCCAGGTTCATTGTGGCAGTATTCACAATAGCTAAGATATGGAATAAACCTAAGTGTCCAAAAACAGAGGAATGGATTGTTTATTTATTTATTTAAAGACAGAGTTTCGCTCCTGTTGCCCAGGCTGGAGTGCAATGGTGCAATCTCGGCTCACTGCAACCTCTGCCTCCAATTTCAAGCAATTCTCCTGCCTCAGCCTCCCAAGTAGCTGGGATTACAGGTGTGCACTATCACACCCAGCTAATTTTTGTATTTTTAGTAGACACGGGGTTTCACCATGTTGGCCAGGCTGGTCTTGAACTCCTGACCTAAAGTGATCCACCTGCCTTGGCCTCCCAAAGTTCTGGGAGTACAGGTATGAGCCACCCCACCCAGCTGGAGTTTTTAAAATGTACTATGTATACACAATGGAATACTATTCAACCTTTAAGGAGAAGAAAATTCTGTCATTTGTGACAACATGGATGAACCTGGAGACATTATGCTGAGTGAAATAAGCCAGGCAAAGAAAGACAAATATCACATGATCTCACTTATATGTGGAATCTGAAAAAGTGGAACTCATAGAATCAGAGGTAGCATGGTGGTTCCCAGAGGCTAGGGAGAGGAGGGAGGTGGGGAGATAGTAGTCAAAGGATATAAAATTTCCTTGGAAGGAATAAGTTCAAGATATCTATTGTTCAACATGGTGACTATAGTTATTAACAATGTACTGTATATTTGAAAATTGCTAAGAGAATAGATTTTAATGTTTTCACCACAAAAAAATAAGTATGTAAGTAAACTATATCTTAATTAGCTCAATTTCGTCATTCCACAATGTATACATATTTCAAAACATGTGTACACTACATATATAATTTTAATTTGCCAATTTAAAAAGTGCTTTAAAAAAAAAAGCAAGGATATCAGTAGTATAAATATTATTAAAATTGTCCTGTTGTTATTAACCAATGAAAGTAGGCAAGTGAATGAAATACAAAATATAAAAATTTAAGATAAATTACATTCAAAATTATCTTCTGATGATGGACTTGTATACAAAGAAAACCTAGGAGATTGACTAAAAATTATCACAAACAATAAGAGAATACATAGAATTAATTTTTTTAAAAGTCACTTACCCACAAGAAAACCACACCAAGTTAAAAAAATGATGGGCTGAGTGCAGTGGCTCATACCTATAATCTCAGCACTTTGGGAGGCCGAGGTGGATAGATCACTTGAGGTCAGGAGTTTGAGACCAGCCTGGCCAACATAACCCCATCTCTACTCAAAATACAGAAACTAGGTGGGCATGGTGGCACTCACCTATAATCCCAGTCACTCGGGAAGCTGAGACAGGAGAATCCCTTGAACCCGGGAGATGGAGGCTGCAGTGGGCCGAGATCATGCCACTGCACTCCAGCCTGCACAACAGAGTGAGACTCCATCTCAAAGAAAAGATGATGGAAGAAGAGACTCACTTCTGCAACAGCAGCAAGAAAGATGAAAGATCCAGTGATAAACACAACAAGATATGTACAAGGCCTATTCTTTTTAAAATTTAAATGTGCCAGTCGCAGTGGCTCGTGCCCATAATCCCAGCACTTTGGGAGGCTGAGGTGGGTGGATTACCTGAGGTGAAGGGTTCGAGACCAGCCTGACCAACATGGTGAAACCCTATATCTACTAAAGTACAAAATTAGCCAGGTGTGGTGGTTCATGCTTGTAATCCCAGCCACTCCAGAAGCTGAGGCAAGAGAATTGCTTGAACCTGGGAGGCAGAGATTGTGTGCCATTGCACTCCAGCCCAGGCGACGGGGGCAAAACTCCATCTCAAAATAAAATAAAATGCTACTAAGGGACTATGATAAAAACTGTCATTTGTTCCTCACCTCCCCTCAAAGGATACAAAGTTCAGATAGAAAGGAGTAGGTTTTGAGATCTATTGCACAACAGGGTGATTAGAGAGTCGATAATAATGTATTATCTATTTCAAAATACCTAAGAGAATAAATTTCAAATGTCTCAATGTAAAAAAATAAAAAAGATTCATAATCCAGGTGATGAATATGTGAATTGGTTTGATTTAATCATGCCACATCTTCTACATATATCAAAACAACACATTTTACCCCAGAAATGCATATAATAATGATCTGTCTGTTAGAAAAATGTAAGGCAGCTCCTATATGTTAGCTGGGTGTGTAGACACCCACAATTAAAACTGTTTTGCAAGCTTGCTTGTAGGTAAGTATGACCTTTAGGCTAAATGCTAGCGCACGAGGTTTAAGTGAAAGTGGGGTGTAAGGCTGTGAGAGGGCCTTAGAGACAGGAGGTGGGTCCCCTCCACTGTCTTCCTCCGGGCTGAGCACATGAAGGTGGAGCTGGAACAGCCATCCTGCCAGTAAGATAGAGGCTGTGCTGAGGATGCTGGAGTAAAAAAACAGATAAATCTGGGTCTTTAATGATGGTATGGAGAAAACGTGGAGCCCTAGACAAGCCTACATTCATGAGAAAGTGCTCTTGTTTAGGATTTATTGGGTGCTGTCAATCAATCACAGCTGAATTTAATTTTGAGGCAGCGCCCCAATAAAAGACTTGCAATCAAGACAACCTGACCCAGGTGAGTCTAAAAGCCCCCCCTTTTTGTGTTTGCTGATTTCACACCAATTATCAACTCCCGTCCCTCCATTCCTCATTTCTCACAAGAATATTTCTATTTTTATTGTATTATCTTTGAAAATATTTAAAAATAACAATTTCTTAACTCATCTTCATGATTCAAGAACCCAGCTTTCATATTGCTCTAAATTATCTTCCTAGATTAAAAATTTGATCCTGCCAGTCTTGTGTCTGAGATTATTCATCAGCGTTCCAACATTTACAAAATTCTTAAATCTTTCATCATCTGGCCCTTGGCTTTGTCTTCCACTTTTCCTTGCAATCTACCTATACAACCTCCCCGAGATTTCATCCAAATAGAATCCCTGACAGCTGGGCAAGGTGGCTCACACCTGTAATCCCAGCACTTTGGGAGGCCGAGGCAGGCGGATCACGAGGTCAAGACATTGAGACCAGCCTGGGCAACATGGCGAAGGCGAAACTCAGTCTCTACTAAAAAAAAAAAAAAAAAAAATTAGGTGTGGTGGTGCACACCTGTAATCTTAGCTATGTCGGGAGGCTGAGGCATAAGAACTGCTTGAACCCAAGAGGTGGAGGTTTCAAGGAGATGAGATCGAGCCACTGCACTCCAGCCTGGGTGACAGAACAAGACTCTGTCTCCCCCCTCAAAAAAAGAAAGAATCCCCTGCAATTTCCCCAGTGCACCGGGCTCTTCATGCCTCTGTGGCTTTGCACAGTTTTCTCTCCCCCATTCCTGCTCTGCTCTGATCCGCTTGCCTGTGCATTGCTCTCAGCTCACACTAGTAACACCTCTAGAAGAAGCCCTCCCCGGTCTCTCTCTGCCCGCCCTAACCTGAGCAGGTGCTCCTCCTTCATAGTCAATTTCTGGATTTCCTTAATATCCTGCCGTAACTCCCAAACACAGTAGTCTCCCCTTATCCATGGCTCTGCCTCCCTCGGATTCAGTTACCTGCAGTCAACCCTGGTCCAAAAGCAGGTGATGCAGTACAATGAGATATTTTGGAAACACATTAACATACCTTTTATTACAGCATATTGTTTTAATTCTTCTATTATATTTTTAGTTATTGTTCATCCTTTGCCTAATTTATAAATTAAAGTTTTTCATAAGTATGTAATGTATGTATAGGAGAAAACATAGTATATGTGTGGTTTGGTATCCACAGTTGCAGGCGTTCACTGGGGGTCTTGGAACGTCTCCCCCGAGAATAAAGGGGAACTACTATATCCCAAACATTGGTTTTTCATCCCTCTGTCCCATTAGAACATAAACTCCTGAAGAACAAATACTGGACCTTGTTCATGTTTGTGTTTCAATAATAGAAACAATTTGGGTGAACAGTAAATTTTGAAAACAATTATTGAGCTAATTAATCAATCTCTAGAGCAGTTTATTTCATACCTAAGAAGTCACAGGCCAGTGTAGAGCACTGCTGCTCTCTACACCCAGTGTGGGAAATACTATCTTAAAGTTACATGGCATCACTTTAAATGATCAGTGAGCATTAGTTTAATCGTTCAAAAATACAAACACAGGGCCTAGTGTGATGGCTTACACCTGTAATCCTAGCACTTCAGGAGGCCGAGCTGGGAGAATCACTTGAGACCAGGAGTTTGAGATCAGCCTGAGCAACATAGCGAAACCCCATCTCTACAAAAAAACAATTTAAAAATTAGCCGGGAGTGGTGGCATGCGTCTGTGGTCCCAGCCTACTTGGGAGGCTGAGGTGGGAGGATAACTTGCCCTGTGAGATCCAGGCTGCAGTGAGCGGTGACCATGTCTACGCTCTAGCCTGGGTAACAGAGCAAGACCCTATCTCAAAAAAATAAAACTAAAAAACACAGAAGCTGAAACTGAATAGTAGTACTGGGACATAAAGAAGTCACCCAGATAATCACGAACAAGTCTATGGGTTTAAAAAAAATTACCCAAATAAATTATTCAAGTATTTGAATATTAATTTGGCATCCAATTATTATACAAATAAACACAATTTTTAAATATTCTCATTTATACTGCATATCCCTTAAAAACATAGCTGTGGTTTCGGTTTGAGAATCAGTCATTTATTATTTTTCTTAGGAGTCACAAGCCCCTTATCCCAGAAAACTGCAATTTTGCAACATATATGTGAACGTGATTTCATAAATGCCTCAAACCCATCATCAACCTCAAGTTAACTCCCACTTTAATGAAATTTCCTAAAATGCCTTCATCTGCAGCTTACTCTGGGCGGTCAGGCTAATTTAAATACCATAAAACACTTGCCTTTCATCCAAAACAGAATCATTGCATGGCCAAGGAACCGTTAGGCAGCACGCCAGTGAGTTTAATAGCCTCTTCAATTTTACTAAATGACCTGTGACTATCTGAAAGATTACCTCCAAGGCTAAAAACCCTGTGAGGAATTTTTTGTTCCAGGCCCAGGTGCAGTGGACCTTTTGCCTTGAGTTTAACCCAGCTTCTCTGCAAAAACTCTTCCAAAGACACACAAAGCTTTAAGTTCCTTGCTGCAGTTGTCCATCAGTACTCACCTCCAGGCCATTTGAGGTCTAAATGAGAAATGCAAAAGCTGAACAGTCTCTGGGGTAGCAAGTATGGAGAACTGTAAGAGTTTTCTCCCATGCTGTTAGAATGCCTTTTTTTTTTTTGAGACAGAATCTTCCTCTGTCACCCAGACTGGAGTGCAGTGGTGCAGTCTCGGCTTGCTGCAACCTCCACCTCCCAGGTTCAAGTGATTCTCCTGCCTCAGCCTCCCGAGTAGCTGGGATTACAGGTACGCATCACCACGCCCAGCTAATTTTTGTATTTTTAGTAGAGACGGGGGTTTCACCATGTTGGTCAGGCTGGTCTTGAACTCCTGACCTTGTGATTCACCCACCTCAGCCTCCCAAAGTGCTGGGATTACAGGTGTGAACCACCACGCCTGGCCGGAATGCTTTTTAAGACATGGGATTACCCTTGGGATTCTCCACAGGTACCGCATCAGCGCCTCTTGGCTGGTATTTGCAAGGCCCACTTTTTGAACTAAATTACCTAGTTAGAAATAATGTAAGAAAAAGCAAAAATGCCTCCTAGAAGAGTTACCAGAGGAGAGTTCAAAACAAATGCTGGGTCTACTTAAAAAATAAGAAACTTAAAAATGTGAAGGACTATTTTGACAGTTAACATGGAGCTAATTACAGCATGTTTCAAAAGGGGAATCCTCATTTTATACAAATAATTTTCACAAATAAAATTACTCCTAAGACTGCAACTTTGAGCAGGTATGTGATAAAATACTCCTTCTTTACATTAAATGCTGTAGGTGTGGCACTGAGTTGTAATTCTACAACAGTGGTAAGATGACCTTGTAAAATCAGCTACTCCGCTGCAGTATGTGTGCTTAGGTCTTTAGGGTTCAGTGTGTCTTTGATTGTGGAATAAAAATCTGAATTATTAATCCTTTCGATTCTTCTTTTAAGCAGAATTTTCTCATGTGTCATCATCCTATATATACAAATATGATCAGATAAATTGAGCTAACTCTAACTTCACCAGATTGTACAAATGATACCAAACATAATTTTACTGCATTATCATCAAACCTTATGTCAGGAGGTAAAAAGCACTTAAGATAAATGCCCATTCTTCTGTTTTCCACTGAACTGATTAAGAGACAAGATAGGTATTCCAAATACACCTGATGAAGAAAGTAATTTATGCCAGGAAGAATGTAAATTCCAAGCTTCTTTTAAAATTATTTTCAATGTATTTTGTAACTGTATATGGACTAACGTTAAATTAGTATTCTGAAAGTTTAAAAAATATGGTCATAGATATTCCTGTTGGAAACTGCTTGCTACAATTGGCCTGACCCATATATCTATCTAGAACTATGCTCTTAGTACATATTTATATGTGGTCATTTGTTTTTGCTATTTTGAAGGAAACTACATCAGAGGAATAGAAAGCAGTACATGTAGGCCGGGCACGGGGGGCTCACATCTGTAATCCCAGCACTTTGGGAGGACAAGGCAGCCAGATCATGAGGTCAGGAGACTGAGACCATCCTGGCTAACACCGTGAAACCCCATCTCTACTAAAATACCAAAAAAAAAAAGAAAAAAATTAGCTGGGCGCGGTGGCAGGCGCCTGTAATTCCAGCTACTCAGGAGGCTGAGGCAGGAGAATCACTTGAACCCTGGAGACGGAGGTTGCAGTGAGCTGAGATTGCGCCACTGCACTCCAGCCTGGGTGACAGAGTGAGACTCCGTCTCAAAAAAAAAAAAAAAAGAAAAGAAAAGAAACGAAAATGGTACACGTATATGTAAACGTTAAAAGAAAGCAGAACTGAGTGAAAAGAATGGATACATAAAGGAAAAAATGTGGAAAGGCAAGAAGGGGGGAGAAATTATTTAAAGTGCAAAAAATCAGAAAGTGACATAAACAAGAATCCATGCTAAATGTATCTTACTTCAGGCTGCTATAAACAATTAACATAGGCTGGAAAATTAACATAAGCAACATACATTTATTTCTTACAGTTCTGGAGGGTGGGAGGTCCAAGATCAAGGCCCCTGAAGATCTGGTGTCTGGTGAGGACCTGCTTCCTGGCTTGCAGACAGAGAAAGAGAGAGAGAGAGAGGGAAATTTACTCAGGGAATTGATCCATGTGATTATGGAGACTAAGAAAGTCCCACGATAGGTTTCCTACAAGCTGGAGAACCAGGGAAGCAGGAAGCATGGCTCAGTTCAAATCTGAAGGCCTGAGAACCAGGGAGACTGATGGTATAATTCTCAGTTTGAGACAGAGAAGGCCTGAGAATACAAGGGGGCCACTGGTGCAAGTCCTAAAGTGGGAGAACCTGGAATTCTGCTGTCTGAGGACAGGAGAAGTAGGTGTCCCAGCTCCAGGAGAGACAGAGAGATGAATTCAGCTTCCCTCTGCCTTTCTGTTCTACCTGGGTCCTCAGCAGACTGGATGGTGCCCCCCCAATACTGGTGAGCACAGTTCTTCCTTACTCAGTCCTTTGATTCAAAGACCAGTCTCTTCTGGAAGCATCTCTCAAATATACCCAGACATAATACTTTACCAGCTCTCTGGATAACCGTTAACCCAATCAAGTTGACACCTAAAATTAACCATCACAAACATACAAATAAATACATCTATAACCTTTTATGGAATTAATTCTGTAAATGGTAGTGGTGTACTTACGGTCAATGTTAACACTGGGAGAGGCTGGGGGGAAGGGTTCAGAAGACTTTCCTGTTCATTTATTTGGAAAACCTCCTGTGAATCTGAAATCATTTTTTAAAAATGTGAAAAATTTAATAAAAGGATTTTCTAAGTATCATAAGCTAATCATTTTAAGCACACCTTTATGGAGTCTACAGACATACTTCTCTTAGGTATTTCTTTTTCTACTAATTCGCATTTTACACACATAAAATTCAAGGAGGTGACACGGTGCTTCAAGAAAAAGGACATTCATGTGCATTTTAATGAAGTTTACAAGACTGAGAAATGTCTTCCATATTTTAATGCCTTGTTTTTTTCAGATGACAAGTGATGTTCACAATTGCAAAAATAATCATACAGCTCTTACTCAAATTATTTTTATCAGACAAAAGAAATCAGAAGTGGAAAACCAACCATCAGAGGTCAGAAAACCAATGGCTGACATTTCAGTAGGAAGACCTATTTAAGCGGTTGGAGTCACCTTTCTAAGTCTACTAAGCAGAATCTGTATTCACTGCGGTGAAGCTCACTTATCCTAATTGGTAAAATTTGAGTGTTAAAGGAACTTTGGTCACCTACTAGTTCCATGAGATTTAACATCATATTTTTAAACTGTCATAAGTCCAACTGTGCAGTGTGATGAGAGACTCTTTAGACAGATTAGAGCATCAGAATAGAAAGACTCAAAATAGACTCAAGTGCTCTATGAGCATATAGTAGAAGATAAAACACATATCTGTACAGATTCGTTGGGTTGCTTAATAAATGGTGTTGGGATACATTTACCCTTAAGACATAAAAAGAAAAAAATGTAAAAGGTAGCTGTCCCCACCTTCCCGCAGGCAGAGGGGAAGATGGCAATTCTGCTCCATGCAGAGAAAACAAGTAGAAGGGCTAGGCAGGGGCCACAATAATATGAGGGCTCAAAATTTTGGAGCCTTTTAAGCAAAATCTCTATTTTTATATAAAATCTTCCAAATTTTAGTTGTTGGCAACCATGTCAAATATTTTTAAAACAGAGTGTGAAATGAGCTGTATTTAGTTTCCCAGGGCTCCCATAGGGAATGACCAAAAACTGGGTGGCTTCAAATAGGAGAAACGTATTCTCTTACGGTCTGTAGTCAAGAAATTGGCAGTCAAGGTATTGGCAGGGTTGGTTTCTCCTGGAGACTGGGGGAGAATCTGTTACCTGCTTCTCTCCTAGCTTCCCGTGGTTGCCGGTAGCCCCGGCTCGTAGATGCATCATTCCATCTCTGCCTCCTTCATCCTGTGGCATTCTCCTCTCTGTGTCGCCTGTGTCCAAATTTCCCTCTTCTTATGAAGACACTGGTCCTTGGATTACGGCCCAGTCTATTCCAATATGACCTCTTTTTAACTTGATTACACCTGCAAAGACCTTATTTCCAAATAAGGTCACATTCACAAATACCAAGGGTTAGGAACTAAACATATTCTTTTGGGGCACACAAACACACTACACAAGCAGAACAGTCTGCAGGCTCAATCTGATCTAGGTTACCAGTTTATATGATCTGTTTGGTGGCAAAATAAATTCCAAATAGGTTAACATATTTTGTATTAACAAGCATTAGAAAAATATTTAGCTAAATACTTGTACACTCAAGGAATACAAAAGGACTTAATAAGTATAACTTCAACAGGTCAAATTTATTCAGAAGAAAGACTGATAAATTTGACAGATTTAACCACAAAAAATATAAATATTTCTCTACATTTAAAAAAATGAATAAAGTAAAAATACAGACCAAAACTAACAATGTGAGAAAAGGTTAAAAATAGTCTGTACCCACACAATTAGACTTTCTTTCTATTAATTTAGAACCCTCAAAAGAAAGATTGGCATAGGACCACAATAAAAAATTTACAAAAGAGCAAAGACAAATATTCCACAGCTATGTGAAAACATGTTGAATGTGAGTAGTCATCAATGTGCTGCAAATGTGAAAGCAATAACAAACCTTTTTCTCCCCATAAAATGGATCAAAATTAAAAATAAATCAACAAACAGATTCCCAGTGATAGCAAGAAGGTGGGGCGATAAAGGGACCATCGTCATACACTGCCAGTGACATTTTAAATTGTCTAACCTTTCTAGGGCCAATTTACCATCTAGAATCAAAAGCCTTAAAAATGTTCATCCTTTCTAACCAATGCAATTTTTCTTCTAGACATATACCCTAAGTAAATAAGTGAGGAAGAAAGACGTTTGAACAAGGCTACTCATCTGTTTTAACTTGGGCTACCATAACAAAATAGCAGAGACTACGTGGCTTATAAACAGCAGACATTTATTTTCTTACAGCTCTGAAGGCTGGAAGTCTGAGATCAGGCTGCCAGCGTGGCTGACTTCCAGTGAGGGCTCTCCTTCTGGCTTGCAGATGGCAGCCTTCTCATTGTGTCTTCTCATGGTGGAGAGAGAGTCTTCCTCTTCTTATAAGACCACAGTCCTGATGGATTAGCATGCAGTATACCAGACCTTCTTCTAGGAATGAGAATAGAGCAGATAATAAAATTAGAAAGACAGTCCCTGCCCCCAAAGTGAGTTCATTTTAGGAGGGGGGGCAGATTGTATATATGATGACATTTCTGTTATTTAAAAACAAAAGGGTAAACACATAGAAAAGTGCACACACACATGTCATATTTATATAAAAATAGGAAAGAACAACCACTAAGGTGTTAACTCTCTCCCCTGGTTGGTGAAATTATAGATACTTTCTTTTGTAAATTTGTATTTTTATGGATTCTTTTTGAAATAAAGAAAAATGAATTAATAGTTTTAAAACAGAGAAATATATTTCTATATCTCCTTTCCCTTTTTATACAATAGAGGAAAG
Organism: Plecturocebus donacophilus; assembly: GCA_004027715.1. Classification (NCBI taxonomy): domain Eukaryota; kingdom Metazoa; phylum Chordata; class Mammalia; order Primates; family Pitheciidae; genus Plecturocebus; species Plecturocebus donacophilus. The sequence goes on from PVKP010040290.1 coordinate 13,849, forward strand.
CACAGTTCTAATATTTACTCCAACTTTATTTCAAAATTATACTATCACTAGAAATGATAGAATTTCCTACCAGAGAAGCATACACTTTAGGGACTTATCCCATTGACTAGTTTTAACTCATATAAGGTCACTGCACACAGACTGGTATAACTAACAAGAAGCAGATAGCTGGGAATAGGTAAATCTTTCTTCCAAGAACAGAATTCAATTTGTGGTAATGACTGTGTGTTTTCACTGGCCCACAAAAAGCCATGAGGTTACCTTTGGTACTTGAGGCCTTTGATTTAGAGGCAGTTCTATGCCTATTTTTCCCATGGGAAAGGGAATGCTATTTTGGCAAAGACTGTGGAAATGAAGAATGTTGATTGTTAGGAGCAGAAAAATCAATAAAGAAAACTATGGAAGAGAAGTTAAGAGTGCAAAGTAAAGAGAAGACTATTAATGAAAGGTATCAAATATAGAAGTATGTGGTAAGTGGACCAATTAGTGGATCATCTCTTTAGATTGGCCCCCAAAAATTAGTTTTTTGTGGTTTTGATTTGTGGGGAGAGGGAACAGGATCTCTTTCTGTCATCCAGGCTGGAATACAGTGGCATGATCATAGCTCGGCCTGATCTCCTGGTCTCAAATGATACTCCCACCTCAGACTCCCAAGTACCTAGAATGACAGGCACATGCCACTGCAGCCAGCGAGTTTTAAAAAAATGTTTGTAGAGACAGAGTCTCACAGTGTTGCCCAGGCTGGTCTCAAATTCCTGGCCTCAAGTGATCATCTTACAGGGCCTCCCAAAGTGCTGGGATTACAGGCATGAAATACCACTCCAGGCCCCAAAAATCGGTATTAATGGATGATCAGAGAATGAGTCAAAGGACAGCTTTAATTCACTCATCTATATTCAGATGACTATACTCAGAGAAAATAAGAATAAATAAACAAAAGCAACAGGAACAGGAGACATTCACCCAGAAACTTGCATATTGTCAAATTTACATAATCATGCAATAACACACTAGTTTGGCATTCACCAAAAACTGGATCAATTATTTGTACTGATATAGATACTAATGTACACTAAATACAATAGAAAATTATGTAATAAGATATAACCAACTCACATTCATGGATTATGCATTGTATAAATGCTTCATTGTTAGTAGAACCAAAGCTTCCCAGGAAAATAACATCCAATTCCTTTGCAATAAAATCCTACTTATATATGTTAAGAAACTTCTCAGACCTTCATTCTCTTTTGAGTAACCTGAAAATAACATATTGTGTTCATTTTTCTGCATTCCTTGTGTGAATTTCCACTTAACTGAATGAAACAAATAATTTACTTCTCAGTATATGTGAGACAGCCAATTGTTATATAAAAGGAAAGACTATACTTTTTTGATATCAAAGGCACTCAGGTTTTGGAAGTTATTCGTGAAAGTTTAAAAGAGGACAAAATAAGAAATTGTTACAATATCAACCAAGTTCATTCAGTTCCAGAACATGATCACTTATCAATGTCTATTTTGCACTAGGCATTGGGCTCTGTTCAGAGAATTCAAAGATGAATACAATATATTCCCTCTAGAAGCATACGTATTAGGGGAAAACTCATAACAATGTTTTTCCTATAAACGACAAAAATCACTGGGCCAGGTGCAATGACTCACACCTATAATCCCAGCATTTGGGGAGGCCACGGCAGGAGGATTGCTTGAGGCCAGGAGTTTGAGACCAGCCTGGGCAACATAATGAGACCCTGTCTCTAAAAAAAATAAAAAAGTGTCTAAAGTGCTAAGATACAATTCATGGAAAAAAGAATTTAACCATTAGATTCATTTTTTTCTAAAAGCAAAACCTCTGATAAATTCTTGATATGCCTTCAGAAATACCTTGAAGATAATTCATCAATTAAATGTTTGAAAACATAGTAAAGCCATCATCAATTTGGAATTAATTCTGAGTGACTCAGAACTAGTTGGGACTGGGAACATGATGGACTACTAAGATGAATGTGAAAATGACATATCAGAATCTCACAGTTTAAACTAGGGCTGCTTAAGTCTTTATTTCTGTCTCCCTAGACCATACCAGCATGGGCATTCATGGAGGCACAGGAACAATAAAATTCGGCTGCCCCCACCTCTGTCTACTGTCCTTGACTTTACTAGGTTCTTTCTTTTTCCAAGCTGTTCAGTGGGTTGATTCACTTGCACACCCAAACATCTATCACTTCATTTTATGTTTGGTGGTTAAATCTGTTGATAAACATTTGCTGATAATTTTTAGCCGTCCAAACTCTAGAATTAGATGCACAACATTTGGCTGTGAATCCTCTGGTTGGCACCTAAAATTACCACTAAAAACAAGTCAGCCAGTTCACATAATATGGCTTCTGGGAAATGAAAAGATAGGTAGAATCTGGAGGATGTCCAGCCTAGGATGTTGTAATTTCAAAAAGGCATTTAACATGGTAATGCATTAAGGGGCACTTAAAGCCAAATGGACAAATCCACCCAAAGAGGTAGTGTTAATCAGCTGGAGAAGTGATCCAGAGTTCTGCACTCGAGCCCATCATGCTCAGAGTTTTAGTTAATGACTTAGATGAGCGTTTACAGGATGATTATGTCAAATTTGCAAAGGAAGCAAAAATCAAGGCCAGGCGCAGTGGTTCACGCCTGTAATCCTAGCACTTTGGGGCCAAGGCGGGTAGATCACCTGAGGTCAGGAGTTTGAGACCAGCCTGACCAACATGGTGAAACCCCATCTCTACTGAAAAGACAAAATTAGCTGGGTGTGGTGGCTCATACCTGTAATCCCAGCTACTTGGGAGGCTGAGGCAGGAGAATTGCTTGAATCCGAGAGGCAGAGTTTGCAAGGTTACAGTAAGCCGAGATCACACCATTGCAGCCTAGCCTGGGCAACATGAGCGAAACTCCGTCTCAAAAAATAAAAGGTAAGGTGTGGTGGCTCACGCCTGTAATCCCAGCACTTTGGGAGGCCAGGACACATGAGCTCAGGAGTTCAAGACTAGCCTGGCTAACAAGGTGAAACCCTGTCTCTATTAAAAATACAAAAATTAGTCGAGCATGATGGTAGGTGCCTGTAAGCCCAGCTACTCAGGAGACTGAGGGGACAAATCGCTTGAACCCGGTGGAGGTTGCAGTGAGCTGAGATTGTGCCATTGCACTCCAGCCTGGGTGACAGAGCAAGACTCCAGCTCAAAAAAAAAAAAGAGCAGAGAGAGAGAGAAGTATAGGGGAAGGCACCAGAACCAACTATACCTGGAGAGAAGAAACTGAGGGACAAAAACTAGCAATAGAAACACATTATTATCAATATTTAGCAGCAATAGTACTGATAACAATGGTAAAAGTAATGAAAATAGGAATAAAGGTGAAGTCGAAAATTTAAAGTAAAAATACTCAAATGCATAAAGACAAAATGAAGAAAACTAGAAACAGATTTTTGTAAATGTAGGTTTAAAATTAACTACATATTACTCAGGAATAGAAAATTAAACGTTGTATGTTCTCACTGATATGTGAGAGCTAAGCTATGAGAACACAAAGCTGGGTGCGGCGTCTCATGCCTGTAATCCCAGCACTTTGGGAGGCAGAGGCGGGCGGATCACCTGAGGTCGGGAGTTCGAGACCAGCCTTACCAATATGGAGAAACCCCCTCTCTACTAAAAATACAAAATTAGCAGGGTGTGGTGGCGCATGCCTGTAATCCCAGCTACTTGGGAGGCTGCGGCAGGAGAATCACTTGAACCCAGGAGGCGGAGGTTGCAGTGAGCCGAGGTCTCACCATTACACTCCAGCCTGGGCAACAAAAGCGAAACTCCATCTCAAAAAAATTGTTTAAAAATGATATAATAAACTTTGGGGACTTGGGAGGGAGAGTACGGTGCAGTACATACTGCTCGGATGATGGGCGCCCCAGGATCTCACAGATCACCACTAAAGAACTTATTCATGTCACCAAATACCACCTGTACCCCCGTAAATTATGGGAAAAAAACCTACCTTTAGCCCAATGTTAGGACTTCTCAGAAAACAACAGAATAATGAGAAGCCCTAATTTTTATATTAGATAAATACAAATAAGTACTATTCATTTTGCTATTTTTAAAAAATTAACTACATATTTAATATGTACCATCTTCATGTCATACATAGTTTTTTTTTGAAGAGTTTTAGGATATATTCATAGAAGTATAGTATATTTATTAAAGGTAGCATAGACTCATTATATTCTGTGTTGCTCAGAACATGTTTTCTGTTGTAATCACCTGTTAAGGAAGAACACTACTGAACTGCAGTGCTTCCAGAAGTGCTTCGGCAGCATTGCAAAACACAGATTTACAGCCAATAAGTACCTTGAAGATCCTAATTCCAGCACAAACAAATTGAGAATATTGAGATTCTATAAGACTGAAATAATACCACCTGTATTTATTGGGGTTTGTTGCTAAAAAGGAATACATGGGACTGGGTAATTTATTTCAAAAAGAGGTTTTGGTTCTTCACACTACAAGAAATGTGGTGCCGGAATCTGCTTCTGCTGAGGCCTCAGGAAGCTTCCAATCATGTCAAAGGGGGAGCAGGTATGTCATATGGTGAGAGAGAGGAGGCAAAGAGAGACGCCAGACTCTTTTAAAGCACCAGCTCTCCTGTGAACTAACAGAGTGAGAATTCGATTATTTCCAAGGGGAAGACACCAAGCCAGTGGCAAGGGACCCACCCCTCTAACCAAACACCTCCCACCAGGCCCCACCTCCAACACTATGGATGACATTTTAACATAAGATTTTGAGGGGACAAACATTCAAGCCATATCACCACCATTACACACAAGCTTACCCAACATACTGACTGGGTCACATAAAGAATATTTATAGGAATTAAGATTGTTCAACCTGAAAAAGGAAGACTTAATGGTAGGGTGCTGAAAGTAAAAAAGCTGTTAAATAAAGAAAGAGGAAAGATTCCAGATCAGCAGGGCAGAAGGTAAGAACGTTACACTGTAAGGACTGTTGGCAATAAGAGTGATAAATCCTGGGGAGAGATCCAAGATGGCCGACTAGCAACAGCTCAGGATTGTAGCTCCCAGTGAAAGCCCAGAGAACCAGTGGACGCCGCACTTTCCGACGAATTTTTGTTGCCCACAGACCGCGAGATTCCCGGCAGAGAAGCCACACGGGTCGCCAGCGTGACTCTTTTGGCCGGCGCGACGCTTCTTGGTGCGAACTGTGCGGGACTGGGTGGTGCCCTTTTAGTCGGGCTCGGCCGGTCCCATTCCCACAAGGAGAACAACAATTGGAAGCGCTGAGGACTGAGAAGCACAGCTGAACCCGGGAAGGCCCAGCTCTGTGGGGAAGGGGCGCCCCCCCGAAGGAAAACTAAGAAACAGAAAAAACTTCATCACCAACAAGCCGGACGTCCACTCAGAGACCCAATCTGAAAGTCGGCAATTACAAAGACAACAGGTGGATAAAGCCACAAAAATGGGAAGAAACCAGTGCAAAAACGCTGAGAACACCCGAAATCAGAATGCCTCTCCTCCTACAGGGGATCGCAGCTCCTCATCAGCAAGAGAACAAGGCTTGACGGAGGATGAGTGTGATGAACTCACAGAATCAGGCTTCAGAAGGTGGATAATAAGAAACTTCTGTGAGCTAAAAGAACATGTTCTAACCCAATGCAAAGAAACTAAGAACCTTGAAAGAA
>PVKP010040291.1:0-19576 GCA_004027715.1 Plecturocebus donacophilus
GGCTAGCTTGGAGGGGTGGGAAGATCATCATCCTCTTTCTCCCAGCAGGACATGCCACTCCAGACAGAACTCAACTTCCCTAGTGACCAATGGCTTTCCAACCTCTCCTGCAAGTAAGAAAAGTTATGCCTGATCTCAGTATATTCCAAGGTCTCTAGATGCTGGACTTCATGCTTTCCTAGCTATTGCTGTAAATGATACTCAAACTCAGACTGTCAAGGCCACAAAGCCACCCACACTTGCGTCCTAAAAATCACAGCAATAGAAAGAGGGAGACTACTACACCACCCTCTTCAAGAAGCTGAGAGAATAGGGAACTTATTCACCTGCTGACTCTTCCACGTGCTTCATCCCATAGCAAATGACCCACTAGAGTTTTCCCTAAGGGTTTCGCAAGAAAGAAAGTAAGCCTCATGACAGCAGGGACTTCAGCCAGCTCAGTGCTGTATCTCCAGGACCTAGAACTGTGCCTGACACACATAGTAGATAATGTTTTAATTTGTTTTATTATTTTTAGGTATGGTAAATCCAACAGATAAGAAAATGATTGCCATTGAAAAGATAGTTTGTTACAGTTCCGAGAGAAGTAGGGGGCACACCATATCACAAGGGCCCAAATGAGATAAAGGGAAAAAAGGAAGAGAGGGAAGGAGGAAAGGAGAAGGAAGGAAGGAAGGAGGGAAGAAAGCCAGCCATCAAGCCATGAAACTAAATGGAAGAACCTTAAAATACATATTTCTACATGAAAGAAGCCAACCTGAAAGGCTACATAATGTATTATTTTAGCTATATGACATTCTGAAAAAGTCAAAACTATGGAGACAGTCAAAAGGTCAGTGGTTGCCAGGGACTCCAGGGGAGGGAGGGGTGTGGATGAGTATATGGAGCACAGAGCATTTTTAGGGCAGTGAAATTATCCTGTGTAATACTGTACTGGTAGGTACATTTCGTTACACATATCATTATACATTTGGGAAAACCCACAGAATGTACAACACAAAGAGTGAAGAACAATGAAAATTATGGACTTTCAGTAATCACGATGGGTCTGTGTAGGTTTATCAATTGTTCCATACTATAACAAATGTTCCATACTAAAGATGATAAAGGATTGTTATCGAAAATATTTTTTAAACTCAGCAATAACAAACAAGCCAGTGTTAAAATGGGCAAAGGACCTGAACGGACCCCACATTAAAGAAGATATATATACGACAAATAAGCATATGAAAACATGTTAAATATCATGTCATTAGAGAATCACAAGTTAAAACAACAATGAAACACCACTGCATATATATTTGAACAGCTAAAATTCAAAACACAGACAACACCAAATGCTGGTAAGGATGTGGAGCAACAGAAACTCTCTTTCATTATTGGAGGAAATACTAAATGGTGTGGCCACTTGAAAAGATAGTCTGACAGTTTTCTACAAAACAGAACATACATACTCTTCCCATGCAGTCCAGCAGTCCTTAGCATTTAACCAGAGTTGAAACCTGTCCACACAAAACCATGCACATGTTTATAGCAGCTGTATTCACTGCTGTATCACTGCCAAAACTTATTCAGATGTTTGATATGTCCTAAATGTTATAATACCGCTTATACGCTGGAGCAGCATCTTATACCTTTCAACTCAACTCATCAGTCTAAAATCAACACATCAAGTTGAAAACACAATTGAAATTCAGATTTAATTTAAATTCATGCAGATTTTTAAATTTCTCTTAAACTTGACATCACAATATTATAATTTACCTCACTGACTCTATACTAAGTTTCACCCCTTCTCAGAGTTGTAGAGTCATGTACCCCACGAAGCAAAGTAGTTTGACCTTCTCAGGAAGATTGTGGTTATTAGGTCAAAAACTTAGTACCTATTATGGAATGAACGTTTGTGTCCCCTTCGCCTAAACAAATTTATATGTTGAAATTCTAACCCCCGGTGTGATGGTATTAGGTTGGTGCAAAACTAACTGTGGTTTTGCCATTTAAAAAAATTGGCAAAAAACTGCAATTACTTTTGCACCAAGCTAGTATTAGAAGATGGAGCCTTTGGGAGGTAATTAGGACATAAGGGTGGAGTGCCCATGAACCCAGTTAGTGTCTTTCCTTATAAGAAGAGATGTGAGCACTCATTCTCACTCTCTGTGCACTCCACCATGTGCAAGACGACAGATATCTACCAGCCAGGAAGAGAGCCCTCACCAGGAACCAAATCTTCTGACACCTGGATCTTGGACTTTCCAGCCAACAGAATTTTGAGGAATAAATATAACTTGTTTCAGCCAGTGGTCACCCACCTTTTTGGCACCATGGGACAGTTTCATGGAAGACAACTTTCCCACAGACTGGAGGGTGTAATGGTTTTGGGATGATTCAAGCACATTACATTTATTGTGTACTTTTAATTTCTATTATTATGACTCTGCAATATATAGGAAAATAATTATACAACTCACCATAATGTAGACTAAGTGGGAGCCCTGAACTTGTTTTCCTGCAACTAGGTGTCCCATCTGGGAATGATGGGAGACACTGACAGATCATCAGGCATTAGATTCTCACAAGGAGTGCACAACCTAGATCCCTCACATGCGCAGTTCACAACAGGGTTCATGCTTCTGTGAGAATCGAATGCCACCGCTGCTCTGACAGGAGGCAAAACTCAGGCAGTAACACCAGCAATGGGAGCAGCTGTAAATACGTATGAAGCTTCACTCACTTGCCTGCCACTCACCTTCTGCTGTGGCACCCTGGTTCCTAACAGACCACGGACTGGTACCAGTCAGTGTCAGGGGTTGGGGACCCCTGGCCACCCAGGCTGTGATACAGCAGCCCATATTGACTAAGACAGTGCTATAAAACAGTGACTTGTCAGATTGAAGAGCAGGACGAGAGCTACATGCTGCCAAGGTCATTCTTGCCAGTGACCTCATGAGCATTCTCCTGGTAGATTTACCTCTGCTGACCACAGGGCGGGAATTGGCTGGACTGTTTCACAGCTCACATCAGCAGAGCATCTTTTGCATTGTGCCTTCTCTCATTTTAGGTCGATGGAACAGTACTACACCTGCACCTGGATCCTTATCAAGTTTCCCTCACTTGATAAGTTCTGCATTCTGTTTTGTATTTTTCTTGTCTTACCAGTCTCTATGGCCCTGTCAATGGCCTTGTCTAATCCTCTAATTGAGGGTCATCAGAACCACATACTCCTTTTCTCTTTCATACCTATCTGGCCTGGCCTCTAAGTCCTCATAATCCTTTTGTATGTGTCTAGCTTGTCTTCAAAGACCATAAACCTTTCTCCCAATGAAATTTCTCTCTTCCTCCATCTTAGTCAGCCTTTTATTTTTCTTTTGTTTTTATTTATTTCCAGTGCATCTGTTCGACGAGAAAAACCATATTCTATGTTGTTTTGCTGTTGCTGCTGCTGTTGCCTTTAACTAGTTCTTCCTTGATTCCTTAAGCAAATTTGATTCTTAAATTTTCTAAACATAGGCATTTTAATTGCCCTCTTGAGCCTTTGGGTTTGCAGTAGTTCAGTTATCTCTATATCTTAACAAGAAAATGGTATATAATAAGGGATTCTTGCTCCTTTTGATATCTACATTGAAAAAAATACAATACTTTTAGTAAGTAAAGCCACAGTCTGGGTCTCCAAAATTCAACTTCATGGCTAAGGATTATATAGGTAACCAAAGGATTATAAAGATTACAATTCAACAGCCACCTTGAGATGGTTGGAAGTAACTCCTCAGAACTTGTGGACAAGCCTCATGATCTAAGCTCAAGGCATCTCCACACTTGACTGTCTCATCCCATGGTACAGCTCCCAATGACAGTAAGAAACTGACCAGGCATGGCCCACATAGGCCTGCACAAATCTCACACACACATGCTCAGGAAAGCAACTTAGCTTCTTTTTAGATCTGAAGCTCAGACTGAAAACCTGGCTGAAAAACACAACAGAACAACAAAAAAATCATTCCATCCACCAATGCTTACCTAGAAAGCTTTTATATCTGAGATTCTGCCCATTTTGAGATGAGACCAAAAGACTTTCTATATGGTGAGCTAACTACTATCTTTACCTTCTATGCAGCACTAGATCACCTTTGTCCATGCAGTTCAAGATTGGCCATAGAAATTGGCATCCAAAAGTCTATGAGATCTTGCTTACTAAGACCCTAGCAGCTCAGTTCCTGTGTGCTAACGTCCCCATCTATTAAAAAATAATAACAGGCTTGGCATGGTGGCTCATCTTTGTAATCCCAGCACTTTGGGAGGCCGAGGCGGGCAGATCACCTGAGGTTGGGAGTTTGAGACCAGCCTGACCAGCATGGCTAAAACCTGTCTCTACTAAAAATACAAAAATTAGCTGGGCATGGTGGCACATGCCTGTGATCCCAGCTACTCGGGAGGCTGAGGCAGGAGAATCGCTTGAACCCGGGAGGTGGAGGTTGTGGTAAGCTGAGATTGTGCCATTGCACTCTAGCCTGGGCAACAAGAGCAAAACTCCCTCTCAAATAATAATAATAATAATAACACTGTGCCTGTTTAAAACAACCTGGCAATGATAAAAATAGTTACTCTCCTATGGGCATTAGCCACAATAAGCTTCTGTGAGCTGTGAATGTGAAAAAACCCAGGTGTGTCTGGCTCCAAAGGATGTGTTCAAAACCACAACCCCACGTGGAGTGGGCTTCAGATGAGTGAAGCTTGAGGAATTCTGCCATCCCTAAAACCCCAAGCTTTTAAAGACCCCAGCATCACTGGAACTAGGGATGGTTTTGTTTACCTCCCTGTAATTAATGACAATGATAGCTAACAAGTATCATACACTTTACAGTACGTCAATTCTGAGTTATTCAGAAAAGAGATGGCTGGAATGATTATCTTATTGAAGTCTCATTCAACCCCTTGAATAAGTAATTTCCCCATTTAGGTGACGAGCCAACCCTTAGAGAAGCTGAAGACCAAGACTCAACACTAAGTTCCTGGGATTTGAAAACAGGCAGCACTGACAGCAAAGTCCATATTCTCAGCCCCCTCCCCACCACTGCGCCCAGCAAGTGGGACCCTCTGTGCTTTGGGATTTCCTCAAAGCAAAAAGATGGCATAGCAAGAGTAGGTCCTTGAGGAAGAGGGTCAGTGGCCCAATGGTCTGGGAGGGGGCTAGACTTTCAGGGGGCAAGTGGCATGAGCAGTCTGCATCCTCCTTGGGCCTGGTACCCTGGGGCTTTGCTCAGTGTTCTCTAAAAATTGTGCTTGCCTCGCGTCACTGCTTCATGCCTTTGGACTTATCTTCCCTCTCTGTAGTGCCATGGAAAGAAAACTACTCTCCTTTCAGTGGCCTAACTAAAAATCAGAGGTTTTTTCAAATGCTGCTTTTGCCTCCTGGTAACAGCCTCTTCCCCCAGAGCCAGCCACACTGTGACCCAAGGAGAAAGGGTGGCACAATCCCAACCTGCAAGTGTGGAAGAGAAGAGACCACCTCTGATGTGGGAGGAGGTAGGGTAGGTGCGACATAGCTGGGGTGAGAACTTCCGAACTGGAGTCAGGTCGCTGAGATTGGATATTGGGACAGAGGCTCCCTTATCCTTATGAATTAGAATCCCCACCCAGGAAATACAGGATTCCTACTCCTTTTCTGACAACGCCGGCTCCACCACATCCCGGAGTCTTCAAACCCCTCCTCCTATCCACTGTCGCTAAATGTAGAGCCTCATCTGTCCTCTTCCTGTAGGACGTGGGTATTTTAAGCGCTCCGCAGCGTGGTGCCGCAGGAGAGGCAGTGACGCCATCACCGTGGAGACAGGCGCGTCAGCTCCTCCTCTCTGCCTGTCAGACACGCCCACCTGCGCGGGCTCATCCATCTCTCTCCACACGCCCACCTGCGCGGGCTCATCCATCTCTCTCCACACCTGTCTCGCTTCCTCCTGTTCTTCCGTTCTCCCGGGAGGCCGCCGAAGGAGCACGCTGCGAGCCCCGGCAGGTTGCTGGAGAGTTTAGTAAACAGTGCACAGAGGAACCTAATGGAGACACTCATCTCCAGTTCATGTTTATGGACACCTCAGGGAAGCACCCCAGGGTCTGAAAGGTTCACTGGCTCAACACACAGTCCAGAAGAGCTCCTAGTTGGGATCGGTCTGGGGATATAGGGGGTCTACTTTGGGGAGCCCCTGACATGGACCTAATATCTGAAGGGAATGTGAGATCTCCCACAGCACCTAGAAGGCTGGGAGCACATGTGACCTTCTAGGCTCACCCCAACGAAGCCCCCAGGGTGGAGGTGCACCAGCCCAAAGGCTGCAGGGTGGAATGCAGACTTTGGAAGTGGGTAGAGCCACACCTCTGCACACCGCCAGTGCATTTGTGTCCAGCTGCCTTGACGGCACAAAAGCGAGTTTCCAGATCTCTGGTCTGGTGACGGGAAGAAGGACATGCTTTGTTCTGGAACTGGTGGTTATAGCTGCCTCTACAGCATCGCTTTTCCCCAAGAGCATGCTTTTCATCATGCACCTTTTGAGAAGCTAATTAATTTTCACTGCAGAGAGTGGACTTAAGAGGAAAACAGCCTTCCATTGCAGAAAGAACGATTTGAGTGATGCCAAGGGAAATGTGTTTGCTGTTTCAAATTAAATTGGGAATAGGTGAATTGGAAACCCTGACTGGGGCCTGACAGCCCCAGGCTTTTCCAGCTTCTTGGAGGGAGATTAGGAAACATCTTTCCAGGAGATCTTGAGCAACGAAATAAACACCCATGCAGAATCCTGCCTGCTGCCCTTTCCCTGCGTCACGGGAGCTGGCTTCCTGCCTCAAGCCTGATCCCCTGTTCAGTGTGTATTCGAATGTGCATGTGTCAGAGAGAGAGACAGAGATTGAGAGAGGGAGGGAAGTCAGCAAGGGACAGCAGAAGTTCAGGGCATGTGGTGGCACAAGGAATTCAAGGTCCTCTCCAGGCCTCCAGTGCCCATGTGTACCTCCACCCCACATGACATCTCAATGAGCCCAGTAGTCACACGGGGAGATGTGCTGATCATGGGCTGAGACCTGGGCGTCAAACACTGAAGGTGAAGAGGAGGGCCAGGAAAGGTTACACCAGAAGACATAATCAGTGGTCACAGCTTCTAATTCTGAAGAGCGTTTCCAGGAATCTCAGGTAGAGCCATTTAAGAGAAAACCCATGTCCAGCCCCAGAGACAGCCTATCCAGGAAGGCCAGGAGCTGTGCCAAGGCTGAAGGACATATGCTACCTTGTGGGGTCTTCAGGGGTGTGTGCATCAAGAGAGAAGCAGAGTTCATGGTAAGCTAGCCTTCTCACCCACGGCCCCTACCCCTGAGGCTTGAACTGGAGGCGAATAAGGACCCCCGAGCCTCAAGTCTCAATGACAGTGTGGGGGCTCCAAGGACACACACACAAACAGTAGAACCCACTTGGCTTCTGCTCCTCTTCGTGGGAAGCTGTGTCTCTGAGACAGGGTGAGTGAGTACTAGGAGGATGGCAAGAGGGAGGAGGGGGCTGAACACCCACTGAAATTCAGGACCATAAACTATTAATAAAAACACTCTCTCAAGCCCCTTTGAGAGCCAAAGCTCTCAGATGTCTCAAGGCTGTGATCTTTTGAGCCTCTGAAGGACTCCAGGTAGACAGGCAGGGCGGCCTCCTATGCAGTATTGCCACAGACTGCAGAACATCAGCTTGGCATCTAGGCAGACAAAGACTACTGGAGAGGCTGCTACAGGCTGTCTGCTTGGCCAGGCTCAGTCCCTGGATCTCCCATGCAGTGGGCCACCATGCAGCTCTCCTCTTTCCTCCTACCAGTGAGTCTTCTCTGAGCCTGAGAACCATATACATCACCTCACTCACCACTGATGGAGCCCCTGCTGTGTGCCAGACCCTATGCAAGTTGCTGGGGATACAGAGAATCTGTGGGGAAATAGATATGCCCCACAGCCTTGTAGTCAGCAGTCATGGAGACGTGAATAAGGGGTGCCCGAGCACAGCAGAACTCCTGGAAGAGGCAACTCTTGAACCAGGTCTTCAGTGACAGTAGAAGACTGCCAGGCACACGATGGGTAAAGGACATGCCAGGCAGAGGGAACAATACATGCAGACACAGGGGCAAGAAAGAGCAGGGTGCATGTGGGAAGCATACATGATTTCTGTGACCCCACCACAGGGGTGCAGGAGTGGTGGCAGCAAAGAGGGCAGAGAAGGAGGAAGGCAGGACTTGCCCCACCTGGGTTAAGGGGACGACTGAGGCTTCAGGACTCGACCCAGGCCTGACAGGGAGGTAGGGAAGGTGCTATACAGGAGGGTGGTCCAACCGGAGTTGCACTTGAGAAAGGGCCACTGAGATCCAGAGTTGAGGATGGGTTGGAATGGAGCCAGGTATAGGAGATGAGGGCAGGTGGGAGGCAGGTGGGAGGCTCTTGCCACAGACCAGTCAAAATCACAGAGGGTGCGGGTCAAGGTGGTGGCAGCAGTAGGAGGAATAGAAAGCAAAAGACCTATTGGAGAGATTTTAAGGAGTAGGAATGACAGGATTTCATCACCATTTGGTCATGGGGTTGAGGAAGGAGGAATCTAGACTGACTCCCAGATTTCTGGCATAGGTGAATGGGTGAAAGGTGATAGGGATAGGTCACAGAGAATTTGGGGAAAGGTGGAGTCTGAGTCACAGGAAGGGCAGGTGGATATACCAGTAAGTAGTTGTAAATACGAAGTAGGAAAGAGATGCAGGTGGGAGATAAAAATATGGAGGCATCAACACACAGCTGGGAGTTTGCCACCATGGGCAAGGACGATGAAACCTGATAGGTATCAGAACGGACATCAGGCGGAGAACCCACCTCCACCCCAACTGTGCTACAGGCAACCACAGAGAACCAGGAAGAGCCTAAGGATGCCCTAACCACTCATGCTGCAGGAAGGAACTAAGACTTGGATCCCTGGTATTTTTCCCAGCCAGGACAGCACTAGAGGGATGCTCCCACCAGCAGTTCACTCTTCTGAAATAATTTCTTCTGGTTACCATCCTTTACCACCTGGGGCTTAAGTAAGACCTAGCTCAGAGAACTAACCAGTGGCCCAAAAGGCTGTGGAAGGTCCAGACTCTGCCTGCTGTCAGGCCAGGGGCTGGGCCAGCGTGGAGAGGGTGGAGGCCACTCAGCAGCCATGTGAGGCAGCCCTGAGGACATGGGAAGGCAGGCAGACATCCCCTGGGTCTAAGAGCTGAGCCTTGGCCAACAGGGAAGGCTCAGCCTAAGAACATTCTCCAGATCCCTTTGGTACAAACAGCAGGGTTGCCTGCCTTCTCCCTGGGGATGCCTGGCAGGCAGTCCACGTACACAGGCAGTCTGTGTACACAGGCAGTCCGTGTACATAGGCAAAATGTTCCAAGTGGTGGGGCGGGCTTAGTGGTGGCCCTACAAGACACTGAGCATCTGCCCAGGTGTCCATGGCGTTCCCTGAATCTTCTATACTTTTCCAGGGGGTGCTGAGGGAAGGAGGCATGGGACCATCTTCCCTGGCTTACTTTACAGGTGACCTGGCGTCCTGGAGACTTACTCTGTCAGGACCTCTAGATCACCAGCCCTGCCTACCTCACCTCAGCCCTGAGCAGAGACCCAAACAGCCCCTGAGGCCCCAGAGCCTCCACCCACACCAACACAGGACCAGGCAGGCAGGAGGAACCTCATCGAGATTTTTTTTTTTCTGATTGTTTTATTTGAAAACCCTAGGATATGTCCCCTCCCTCACCACACCCATCTCCCGCCCCTGCCCCAGGACATGATGATGACACACATACACACACACACACACACACACACACACACACACACACACGGCCGTGAGCTGCACACGGGAACACAGGGGCTGCACTCACGACAACATTGAAAAAATATACATTATATATAATTCCCCCTGGGGCCCTCACACTCCCTCCCATCCCTGAAACCTGCCTACACTGGGTCACAGAGGAGGGGCCAGGGCTGCAGGACCTCAGGACTGCAAAGGCAGGAGGGGAAAGAGGACAAGAAAGGAAGAAAGTTGGGAAGGAGGGAGAAGCAGGGTCCCCAGACTGAAATGGAAACAAGGTGGGGGGATCATAAGAGAAGCAGGGATGGCCCAGCTGAGGGAGCCCTGCAGAGGGAGAGAAGCTTCCCATGGACAGGAGAGAGAAGGGAAGGGAGACGAGAGGGTTTACTCTAACCCCACCCCAGCCCCAGCCATTTCGACCATCACCTCCTCCTCAACACAGTAAGTGCTAAGGAGGCAGCTGCCATTGGGGCTAGAAGGGCAGCTGAAGTCCAGCCCACTTTCCTATGCAGCCAGCCCTGGTGCCAGGGGCATACCGGGAGCATGACACAGCCCAGAGGCGAGGAGTAGGGGTCCGGGGAGGGGCAAGGTGGACTCCAGAGGGCCCCCTGGAGTTTTGAGATGAAAGGAGGACTGGTTCTGAAGCCTCTCTCCTTCTTGGTCTCTGTTCTCCCAGAAGGCCTTCTCCCGTGTCTGGAGTGTCTGTTTCACCAGGGCAGAATTCTCCCTCTGCATGGGGAGAGGTGTCGCCTTAGTAGCGGTGTGGGGGGGTCTCGATGATGCGTCTCTCGTCACTGCTGGGGGAGTCGGCTGCCTCCGAGTCACTGCTGTCCTCATCCTCCTGCTGGCCCCCGGCAGCCCCCGTCACACAGGCCTGCCGATTCTGGTAGGACTGGAGGGTGGCAACAGAGAGGAAAAGGGATCAATGGCCTGCACACACCCCAACCTCTCTTTCAGGGCCCACACTTCCCTCAGTCCCTTTAACCCCTGCTCACCCTCTTCCCTTCCTGAACCTCTCTTTTCCCTCCTGCTCACGGCAGCTCTGCAAACAGCCTCCACCCAGGGCCTGCCCCTCCTCAGGAGTCTTGACCCTACAGTACCCCCCTTCCCCGGGCCTCTCACCTCCATGGGGTTCACGATGATGGTGAGAGCTGAGTCATCCCAGAAGAGATCCGGGTCCTTGGGGTCACTGGAGGTCCCTGGAGGCCCGCCGGCACCTGAGACTCGGCGGTGAAGGGAGTGGATGCGCACCAAGCCCAGGACGACCATGAGCACCAGAAAGCCCACGCACACCACAATGATGAGGGTCGCGGCACTGGGGATCACTGTAGGGAGAGCGCGGGGGTGAGCAGAGCGTGGCCAGGCACACCTGGCACACTCAGACAGGGGACTGGGTAGGAAAAGAGGCAGCCCGGGCCGAGGGAGTACCAGGGCAGACCCCACGGTGGCTGAGAAGAGAGGAAGAGAAACAGCCCAGCAGGAAGGACAGGAGACGAAAGGGGAGGAAGGGAGCTGCTGCAAGGCAAAGGGACAAACACAAAGGGAGGCAGGTGTGCAGAGAGGTGAGAGCAGCGGAGGAGAAAGCCTCCCGGATGAACGGCCCTATTCAAAGAGGACAGAGGGCAAGGATTAAAATCTGCCCGTCATCCACCTGTGCCTTCCCCAGAGACCACTCAGCCTAGGAAGGAGGTGCCAGTACCCAGTGAGGGAGGGGAGGGGCCAGCACACAGGCTGGGCTGTGCAAGAGAGACCCAGCTCCAAGCCTGGGCTGGCTGCAGGAAGAGGACACTAGCTCCTGAGGCTGGGGACAAGTCCAATGGGCACAGAACAGCCCCTTCCCTTACCCACCTGGACTGAGCTCTCTCCTGCTCCGTGACACCTCCCTTCTCCTGGTGGGCTTGGGGCTCCTGGACGTCTGGGGTTTCTGCTTCCCCAACCTCTCCCCCTGAGGCGTACCTGCCTCCCCCATGGCCCTCCCTTGCTTCCGGCCCTGCAGCCCCACTTTGATGCCCAGGCTCAGGGGAGCGTGGACCCTGAAGGGCAGTGAGACACAGAACGGTGCGTGCACTCTCACACGGACCTTAGAGCTGATGGCGGCAAAGCAGATGTGCATGCACAGGTACATGCCCAGGAAGACTGTGTGAGCGCACAGCTGCACAAAGGTCGCCACACCCCACACCCGAGCCAGGCCTCTGCCAGCCTGCCTGCCGGCCCATACCAGCCACCCGGCCACCTCCTCACACAGCGGGAGTAAAGGAACGAATCTGAGGTTCTCCAGCAAGGCACAGTAGAGCCATATGGTCAGTGTCACCCAGCTCCCCACCAGCTGGGCAGCCCAGGCAACCCCCTGAAGGAAGACGTAGACACTGCAGGCAAGAGCCATGAGGGCCACAGAGCGAGTCACGGTGAACACAGCCCTGCATGCCTCCAGCACACACACACACAGCTCTCGGAGAAGCACAAGGATGCAAAGCAGGAAAGCCCGCAGCCCCAGGAATAGCAGGTGGAGGTAGAGACCCCACACATGCACCCCCAGGCCCAAGGCCCTCACAGGCAGCTGGGTCACTACTCCCCACATGGGTGCACACCCCAGCCCACTGTAAATGTGCAGCGGCTCCACCTTGGGCAGTCCCGTAGCTAAGGGATTATTCCATGTATGCGTGCCCCAAACACACACAGACCGAAAGTCACACAAGCAAGCCCCTAGAAACATACACACCTCACATCCCAGCCCCGTCCCCGAATTACCTACAGCCTGAGACTCTTGTGTCAAGAGACAGAGCAACGCATAGAGAAGCTCATGGCCCAGGAGTCCCCCACACCCACACCCACACCCTGCTGCAGCACCCCTCTTTCCAGCAGCCAGCACACTCAGCCGCCACACACTCCAGGCCCAACCAGGTGTGTGGAGAATGTGCTCCCTGCCAGGCCACACACCTCCCTGAGGCCACCCTGATGGCTGTCTGCCAAGTTGGTCCCCATCCTGACCCGACCCACTGCCCACTTGAGGCCACTAGCCAATTAGAGCAGACTCTGCTGGGACATGCTCCCTGGATACTTGTTCCAAGGTGAAGACAGGACTGGCTCAATCAGTATTTCTCAACTGCCTGGGAATGGGGGATGAAGGAGGAGGGGACAGAGCTGCCTCTTCTGCCCATCTACAGGAAATAATGCCTCCCATATCTCCATGTCAACAGACCAGACCCAGGGGCATTGCCTCCACTGGCAGATGGGCCCCATGGCTAAGCCCAGGCTCTAGAAGGTGTGGCGAACCAGCCCTCAGAGTGGAGGCCAAAGCAGGTGAACTTGCTCTAAGCACACAACGATGACAAGTTACGGCTGGTTTGTGCCTTAATCAATGCAGTGTCCCTCCAAGCGCCTGGCCTAATGAAGGAAATGACAAGTTGATTGCCAGGACAATAAGAAATGACCACAGCAAGACAAAATGCAGACACTCTATCTACAAGCAAACAAGTCCAGTTAATTAGTTTAAGATGAGTCAGGAAGCCAGCGAGATGGGAGGATTTTTAAATTAGCTACAGATAAAAATCAAGAATTTAAGAAGTACGGTCAACTTTTCTTGCTACATGAGATCTGAGCAGTTAATTCTGGCCTTGAATGACTTTCAGAGCCAACATTAAGGGGTGATTTAGCAAATGGCCTGTGGGATTGTGAGGACACTGTTGAAAGCCCTCTCCATGGCCCCACACGGTGCCCTCTTTATGAACAGCCTCAGGAGAGACGTCTTTCTGCTCACATCCCACGGCTTCTCATGAAATACTGTTTGGCTCCTATCACGGCTTTCAGAACTGCTCAGATTTCCTTTTGCTTTAGCTTCAAAGCAGCTTAGAATCAAAATTCTGGCCCATAGCAGCAACTGCACAGCATCTCATGGCATGTATGTGATGAGCTGACTTTATTCCGTGGCTTCATCTGAACCTTGTTTCATCTTTACCTTTCCTCCTTACTTCCTAATTCATTTTCTTTTTGTCTTATTGTAACTCTTTCTGCAAAGCTTCAGATGCTTGTAGAAAACAAAGGAGGGAAATTATTCTCAAACTTTTAAAGATCACATGGGATTTTTAAAAACTGCTGATACATGGCTCCCATCCCCTAGACGTTCTGAGGTGTAATTTAGGTACCAAGAGTTTTTAAAGCTCCCCAGGTGATTCTGATAGGCATCAACATTTGATATGAGTAGATGCATAATTCCCTCATCACCTTGGCTCACTTTCTCAACCAACCTTATTCTCTCTAACCATAAACACCCCTAACCACCCATCTACCCCCAGTTCTCAAATTCTCATTCTCTCTCACGCCTGTCCAAAAATCCCTTCTACACCTCAGGTCCAAGCTTAAACTCTACATGTGCCACAAAATCTCCCCTGACTGTTCCAGTTCACACTGATCTCTCTTTGTCTAGTGCACTTAGGAGATTTAGAGAGATGGGCCTCTGTCCCACTGGAGGGCATCATACCTCTTACAGCTTCTGCATGTTTAGAATGGTTTGATATTACGAAACCACAGTTCTGCAACACCACTCTTGAGATTTGGAAATGAAAGGGAGGGAACGTCTCGCGGAGTCAGAAAAGGCACATGGAAGGAGTTTCATGTGGGGATGGCCCATCAGCTCAGATGTGTCAATCACCAGTGCCCTCAGGGAAGCTATAAACTCTGTGTCCTACTCAGGCCAAAATGAGAGAAGAGGCAAAGGAAGACTGCTGCTCTCAGTTGAAATCTGAGGGAAGCTTGATCAGCCTAGACATGAGCTCAAAGGATGGGGAGACTGGACTTCACTGTGGGGAAGTGAAAGGATCCACTTACAGACACTGCTCCAGGGGCTGAGAAATGCCACCTGCCAGGCCAGCCCATGCAGGATAGCTAGACACTCAGGGGAGAAGGTTCTGGGCACTTAAAACAAGAAGTCCCTCACCTGGAGCCTCAAACCAAAGAAAATAAGGATCGAGAATCTCACCAGGCCAGGTGGCACCCCTCTCTACCTTGAGCCTAATCAGAGTAGCAGGACCTAGTATCCAACCCAGAAAAGATTGAGAGCAATGATCCTCAATGAAAGAACTGGAGAAAGTGTTATGGAATCACAAGAAGGAAAAAAATATACAGCTGCCCTCAAGAGTTGATTTAAAATAAATAGGTTTAGTTTGCTAACGTCTCTGTTGACTAAATACTGTGTGAAACTTCTTTGAACCTTTGCAGCTTGGTTAGGCCTCATATTCACCCCTCATCCCCACTTCTATGTACCTGCTATAGTGAATCACAGCAGAACACTGAAAAGGCCTCTGTAAGTCCAAGTGCAGTGGCTCACACCTGTAATCTTAGCACTTTGAGAAGCTGAGCCAGGATGACTGCTTGAGCCCAGGAGTTCAAGACCAGCCTGATCAACAAAGTGAGACCTTGTCTCTACAGAAAAATCTTAAAAATAGCCAGGCATAGTGGCATGCATCTGCTCCTCGGGGGCGCTAAGGCAGGAGGATTCCTTGAGCTCAGGAGTTCAAGGCTGCAGTTAGCTATGATTACCACCACTGCTCTCCAGCCTAGGCGACAGAACAAGACCCTGTTTCCCACTCCCAAAAGTCTCTGCAGTTGTTTGCAGAGAGAGCAAGGAAGAGGGGAGCCAGTCCCAGAAAAAGGAAAACATAAGAGACAGTGTGGCTGGACGCAGTGGCTCACGCCTGTAATCCCAGCACTTTGGGAGGCTGAGGTGGGCAGATCACAAGGTCAGGAGTTCGAGACCAGCCTGGCCAATATGATGAAACCCAGTCTCTACTAAAAATACAAAAATTAGCCATGCGTGGTGGTGGGTGCCTGTAGTACCAGCTACTCAGGAGACTGAGACAGAAGAATCACTTGAACCCACGAGGCAGAGGTTGCAGTGAGCTGAGATTACGCCACTGCACTCCAGCCTGGGTGACAGAGTGAGACCCTGTTTCAAAAAAAAAACAGAGAGACAGTGTAGGTAGTGGTTGCTGCATGAGGAGAGGAAGTCAGACTGAATCCTAGGGACATCAGAGGAGCTGGCCTCAGTCAGAAAACCCTGGGAAGTCCCTCAGGAGCTCCCCCTAATTATGCTCAACTCTAAAGTAATGAGACATTTTTTTTAAAGCATCAAACATCTGGGGAGAGGGGTGAGGACCATGGTTAGTGCACAGACTGTAATCATGCTGCCTGGATTCAAATTCTGGCTCCACTTACTCTGTAGCTGTGTGAACTTGGGAAAGGCACTTGAACTCTCTGTGCCTCTGTTTCCTTGCCTGTAAAGGGGATAATTCTAGTACCCATTTCATTGTTTGTTTGTGATGGCCAAAAGAGTTAATATGCATAATCTCCCCAGCATGGTGGTGGCCACATTATGAGAGCACCTGTGTTTGTTATCATTATTAGTGCCATCATATATTGAAATAAGTTCTGTACTTTCACATAGTGTTCAGAGACCACAGACTTCTTCCAAGAAAGCACTAGTGGACTCCTTTGAGAATTGCCTTCAGAGCCTGTGACACAACCTTTTGACTTTTTTCAAAAGTGACTGATCTATGGCCTTTAAAAGTAGGTTTAATGTTTAAAAACTTAAAATTCTATCCAGAGCCAACTTTGGCAAAAGTGGATGACGAAGTTGAGTAACACTGTCCAAAAAGTAACAAAACAAATCGCCTCATAAATTGGCTCTGAAAGCCATTCTAAAAAGGGTTCCAAAAATCACTCTTAGCAACATCAGCATCATTTGCATGCATTTGCTCCTTAATAATGTGAGAGAATACTTGTATTATAATATGAAGTGTAAATATCAGGTTACAACATAAGTTAATCCTAACTTTCTAAACAGAAAAAATTAGGCATAGAAAAAAGAGTGGAACATAATATATTATCAGTGGTTTCCTCTCCGATGGAATTATGGTTGATTTTTTTTCTTTTTCTTTTTTTTTTTTTTTTTTGAGACAGAGACAGCATCTTGCTCTGTCTCCCACCCTGGAGTGCAGTGGTGTGACCCTGGCTCACTGCAGCCTTGGCCTCCCAGGCCCAAGCAGTCCTCCTACCTCGGCCTCCCGAGCAGCTGGGACTACAGGCACACACCACCATGCCTAGCTATTTTATCATTATTATTTTTTTTGTAAAGACAGAATCTCACTATGTTGCCCAGGCTGGTCTTAAATTCCTGGGCTGAAGTGATTCTTTTGCCTCAGCCTCCCAGTGTGATGGGATTACAGGCGTGAGCCACTGTACCTGGTCTGATTTTTCTTTTTTTATTGATATTTTCTAGTTTTTCTACAATTATGCAACCCAAAAGTAGAAAATAAAATTGCACCGTTGGTAAAGGACCATGACTGGGGACCTTTGGGACCCTGGCCAAATTGCTTTCAAAGGGCAGCACTCCATCTGAACGTAATGCTTTGCATATTTGCATATTTTGTTTTAGAAATAATCTTGTGACCGTGTACATAGCACATAATTATGTATGTAATAGTACCAATTCTCTCCTTGGGGATAAGGACTGTATCTATCTTATAAATCATTTATATCATTTATGGACAGTGCTAGCACATAGTAGGTGCTTAGTAAATACTTGATAGCTTCACCACAGAGAATTCCTGGGTCCAGGGCTAATTTGATATTGCTTGGGGCTGGGGAGGGAGGCATCATCAGGAATAACAAAGACGCCGAAACCCATACTGACTTTATGATTCCAAGCATAAGCACCCCAAAATGACACAAGATTCATGTTCTTCACAAGGGAAAGTGAATGATCCAAAGGGAGAGAGGGACTGGTTCACAGCTGTTAACCGAGGCAGGTACCACAGGGAAAAGAACCCACTGCTCCACTCCACTTTTCCGCTTCCAGAGGTGGAGGGGGAGGATACCTGTCCCAACCCACTCCCCTGCCACCCACCCCTCCTTGTCCAGCCCCACCCAGGCTTACGTACTGGAGTTTCGGTGGGAACTGGCCAGGCTGTGTCCAGCCATCTCAGGTGGGGGCTGGTGACCACGGTGCAGGAACTGCTGGGAGCTGAGCACATGGCTGGGATGGGCAGCCCGGTTCATGCTGTGCAGGACATTCACCTGGGCAGAGGGAAGTCTCCATGGGCACACACAGTTCTCCCCAGGTCCTCCCCCACCTCTCTAGAGCCCAGCCCCATCTCCTAACTACTGCCCCCATCTCCTTCTCCTCCACCCACTGCAAGGTCCAGCAGCCCTCCATGCTGCCATGTCCATGCCGACAAACTAACATTTTGAGTCCACGCCACCCCAGCTCCTTTCCAGGGGTGGGTAACTGCAGAAGGAAGGAGACTTTCTGGGTACCTCCACGATGAATTCATTGCTGGAGTAACGGCCATTCATTTCTGAGCAGGAAAGCCGGAATTTCCTGGCGTAGAGAGCAGCCCCGTGTCGCAGCCGATAACGAGCCTGCCTTAGGATCTCCTCATACACAGTGATGCTCTCCACCCCTGGAGATGAGGAAGCACCTCAGGGCAGGGGCCAGTGGAGGCAGGACCTGTGCAGGACCCTCTCTCCTGGACTCCCACCAGCTGACACCACACAAGCTGTAGAGAGGGTCAGCCCCATCTCTGCAGAGGGGCAACCTGAGGTCAAAGGAAGAGATGCTCCTCTCCATCCCTGCCCACTCTGCCTAACTAGGATGGAGAGACCAAGGCTCCATTTCCTGCTCTGTAGCTTCTGAGGAGGAATGGAAAGAAGGACATAAAGACATCTTGGGCCAGGCATGGTGGCTCACACCTGTAATCCCAGCACTTTGGGAGACAGAGGTGTGCGGATCACAAGGTCAGGCGTTCGAGAACAGCCTGGCCAATATGGTGAAACCCCATCTCTACTAAAAATAAAAAATTAGCTGGGCATGGTGGCGGGCGCCTGTAGTCCCAGCTACTAGGGAGACTGAGGCAGTAGAATCACTTGAACTCAGAAAGGCAGAGGTTGCAGTGAGCCAAGATTTTGCCACAGCACTCCAGCCTGGGTGACAGAGCGAGACTCTGTCTCAAAAGGAAAAAAAAAAAAAAAGACATCCTGAAAGACCAAAAGGGAGATGGCAATCAGGAGGGAATCTGAGAAAGGGGAAAATACAGAAGACCTCAGTGAGCCCTGGAAAGGAGTGGAAATAGGAGGGAACTGGTTATCGCCATCTTCTCCATTCTCCCTCCTGGCTTTCTTTGGAAACTACCAAATCATCACCCCCACTAGGAGATGAGCACTTCTTGTAAAGCTCTGGTGTGCACATGAGATTAGCGAGCTTTAAGACACAGGTGACCAGCAACAAACAGCTAGAGGGTTAGAAAGCTGGGCAGAGGACGAGAGAGATCCAAGATGGCCGACTAACAACAGCTCAGGAATGTAGCTCCCAGTGAAAGCGCAGAGAACGAGTGGACGCCGCACTTTCCGACGAGTTTTTGTTGCCCACAGACCGGAAGATTCCCGGCGGAGAAGCCACGCGGGTCGCCGGCGCGACTCTTTTGGCCGGCGCGGCTGTTTTGCCGGCACCCAGCGCGGCGCTTCCCGGTGCAGAGTATACGGGACGGACAGGTTCGGCTGGTCCCATCCCCACAAGGAAAACAGCAATTGGAAGCGCTGAGGACAGAGAGTTTCACAGCGGGCGCAGCGAACCCGGGAAGAGGGGAACCGGCGTCCGCCAAAGGAAAACTAAGAAACAGAAAAACTTCATCACCGGGCGGAGAGAGATCCAAAATGGCCGCGTAGCAGCAGCTCGGGATTGTGGCTCGC
>PVKP010040292.1:0-19591 GCA_004027715.1 Plecturocebus donacophilus
GTATTTTATTTGACGCTATTATAAATACAATTATTTTCTTAATATTTCTCATATTGTTCATTGCAAGTATATAAAAATATATTAAGTTTTGTATATTGATTTTGTACCTCACAATCTTGCTGAACAACTTAGTTGTTCAAATAGTGTTTTAGTGGATTCTTTAGAATTTTCTACATACAAAATTATGTCATCTCAAAACTTTCTTTTCAATATGATGCCTTTTACTTCATTTTCTTACTTTTGTCATTCTTGACCTTTCTTATCCCACTTTAGTTTTCTTAGTCTTTACCGTTACCAATTCTATTGGCTATTTATCTATGTATAATTGCTCTTACCAGTAAATAATCTCCCAGAGCACTGGTGCTTTCTCTATTCTTTTCATTGCCTTCCCAGGTTCTAGAACAAAGCCTGGCACATAATCGATGCTCAAAAAATATTTAGGTTCTTTGTTAGCTTTCAGCATGAATCCTTCAGCTCTGCCTGGACTTAAGGCCAGAGCTCAGTCAGAGCAGTTCAGGGCAGTAGGGCCACTGCCCTAGGATATACACCTTTTCAGAAGTCAGTTCAAAGCATTGTTATTAACAAACAACAAACGACAGCAATAAAACTTCTTTCCACCCGTAATTACTCACAGCAAGTCAGCTTGCATCTGAGGCTTTAAAATGGAAGTCTACCCTTACTGTTTCTTCGACCTTAAAAAGACTGTCTTTTGCCATCATCTGACAACCTAGGGCAGAGGGACCCCTTGTGGCCACAAAGTAGTGGCAGGAGCTAAGGCTTTGGGATTTTTTTTTTTTTTTTTTTTTTTGAGACAGCGTCTTACTATACTGCCCAGGCTGGCCTTGAACTCCTGGGCTCAAGGGATCCTCCTACCTCAGCCTCCCAAGTAGCTGGGATTACGGGTGCACAACACAGCACCCAGCTACAGCCGCTACACTAGACAGAATCCATCTGCACTAAGAACTGTCCACCTACCATCCCACCATCTTTCCGGCCAACTAATCTCTTCTTGGCCAGTGTCTCTGTTACTTCACCTGAATCATCCTTGTCACTCTAACAAAAAGCCATTAATAAAAGCAACAGAGAGAGATGGGAGAGGCTTTCTGTAAGGCTAAAAACAAGCAAGGAAGAGCTAGTGTGGAACAAAGAGTGAGTGGTTTGGACTCCATGACACAAAGTAAGACCTTCAGAATCCAGGCGGGCACCCAGTGGCCACCCAGCCGATGGGCTACTGGCAAATCTGCAGACTTCTCCTCTCATCCACCCAAGTCCGGGCAACTGAGGAGAAGGACATCATAGGGATTCTTTTGACCATATCTTCATTATTAAAAGAAACGAGTCATTATGGGTAGCAAAACAAAGTCAAAATTGTTCTGCAAAGTATGGGGGAGATTTTCAGACATTTAGGGTGTGGTAAAGAATTGTTAACACAAAAGGTCATCCCAGGTCTTCATTTGACCCAGAGTAAGTTCAAGAAAATTAAGTGCAATTTCCATGCCAAATATAAGAAAAAAGAAAGAGAAATCCAAAATACTCCCAAGGAAACAGAAGAAAATAAGAATTGATTGAGTACAGGTAAGGCCTTTTAATTTTTATATGTTGTGGGGGTTTGTCTGTTTTACAAATGCCTTGGCAATAGAATTATGGCATAAAATGTTGGGATCTTGAAAACTTTTAATTGAAAATATCTGATGAGCTATCATATCTAAAATATCAAACTCAAATTTTATGATTCAGAGACCTAAAATAATAGCTAATACATACAATGCTTACTATGTGCCCGGTGTCCTTCATTCAGTAACCCTTCCATCGACCCTCAGAGCAGGCAGTATTATTAATCCCATTTTGCAGATGAGGAAATTGAAGCAAGTGATGTTATAAGCAAGTTTTCCAAGGTCCCACAGCTAGTCTGTGAAAGCCTAAATTTGGAGGTAGGTCATCTAAACCCAGAGTCTAAGTTACCACTAAAATGTTATCACCTATGTCATTATAATTTATGATGAGTATTCGACCCTATCTAAAAAATGTTATTATGCAACTATATCCATGTTCAGATAAAAATTTCAACCAAATGAATGTTTCAGTTTATGGACTGCTGAGAATTTACCCACAAGATATACTTGTACATAGGCCAAGATGTATGGACCAAATTTGTTTACTATAGGAATTGTTTTTTCTTTTCAGTAGTAGCTAAGATCTCAAGATGGCCTAATATCCACTAATAAAGAATTTGTTAAGTAAATTATGGTCTATTTATTAAAATGGAGTATTCTGCAGCCATTGTAAAGAACAAGCAAGATTGATCTATGGTGATGTAGAATCTTTGGAAGATACAAGGAAATATATTTGCATGAATATAAAAATGTGCATATAATTTTCTGAAAGAATACAGAAAAATATAATTGGGTTAATATTGGGGTTAAGATAAGGGAGAAAACATAACAACGTGAATATACTTTACTGAATGGTATACTTAAAAATGACCCAGATGGTAAATTCTATATGCATTTTACCACAATAAATAATAAAAGATAGAGGAGGAAAGAATTTACTTCTCATTTCTCACCTTTCTACTGTATTTTATATTTGAATATATTACTTTTGTTTTCATAAATATTCAATAAAAATAAAATGCATAAAACAAAGCTGTGAGTGGTCAGACTGCATTAAAATAATTTGCATTCAATGATATTTTTATTATTGTCCCATCTGAAGAGCTTTAAGAGTCAACAGTATTAAATTTATGTGTGACTTCAAGTGACTTTTGGTCATATGAAAGTTTCTAAATGAATAACCTAGCTCCCTAAAAACTTCATATCCTATCAGAGAAGAGAATTTTATTGAATGTGGACTGTGTAAAAAAATCTGATTTAGCACCCACCTGACGTATTTTCTTGGAATTTATCTCAGATTATTTTGTTTTGAAGAACAGGTAGTTCCACTGTAATTTCAGACTGCCTGTCTGAGAACACATTATCCTGGTGTCTGCTCTCTTCTTGACCATGCAATTCCCTTATAACCTTTTATGGCTATTGTTTTGTCTCTGCTTACGCCTTCATAAAGCAAGCCAGGACATAAAAATACACAGAAAGTATGCCAAACATTATGAATTATATGTTTTGAGGTTAAAGATAAAGCATAGGCAAGTATGTAAGAGAGAACATTAGCATTTATCAGTTTTCCTTTGATCATCCTTATCTTTATATGAAAATTTTGACTAAACCTGAGTCTATAAGACTTCACCCCTGCCTTTCAGGTTTTAAGATCCCATGGATAAAGGTATTTTGACTTCTGGAAGGGACTATGATCAGATGTCCCCATAGTCTGTAGGGGCCAGGCAGGTAAGCAAACAGTGACATTGGCCAGGTGAGGAATGGAAACCTGAGGAGAGTATGTCCCATTTAAAGAGAGTGGATGCCTCTCAACTCCAGCCCACGGTTGTTCTGTAGGACCCAGTGTAGCAAGAACATCTCTTCCAATTTTTCAAAAGAAGCTGGAAATCCAGATTTTTATGTAAATGATTACAATTGTTTAATGTTGGCAATTAATTCAAAAAATTTGAAAGCACTGTGGGGCCAAGCAAAACATGTTTCTTGGCTGAACTGAGATGTGACTTTGAATGGAATCCAACTGTCTTAATTTTACAGAAGAGGTGGCCAAGCCCAGAGGGAAGAGAAGTTACTCACTAGGGTTCCAGGGCTGGTTTAGGAGAGGAACTGGGACCAGATACCATTCCCCTTGCAGCCCCATCCTCTTTCTTCAGCTTATTGGTCCCTCTAATAAAGCAGCAGACTAATTTAAGACAAGCATATGATGAGCTTCCCATTCCCACACACGAGTCGATAAGCCTTCAACCTGATGGGCTGGACCTTAACCACAAATAGAAGACCCAGCTGACAAACTACACCCACGCTCCACTTAATTCCATCTGGAGCCCAGCTCTCGACCTTTTCTGGGGTGGATATGGGAAAGGAAGAAAAAGTTGGAAATTTTACCCTCAATCTGTGGGAGGAATGGGAAAGTCTGCACTTTCTGGTAGAAATTTTTCAAAACCACTAATTATAAATGTGGCATTGCTTGGTAAGATCTTTTGCCTGGCTTCCCAGAAAACAGATACAGGGCCTCCATCCCCTGCTCCATGGCTACTTCACAGTAAGAGGTTTTGCCAGGAACTTGCGTTTCTCATGTAGTGAGAGGAAATGAACCTGTTGGCTAAGAGCATGAACTCTGGCGCCAGATGGCCGGGGTTCAAATCCATTCTCTGAAATGTACCAGCCATGTGTTCTTGGACAAAGCGATGAGACTTTGCTGTGCCTCTGTCTCCTCATCTGTAAAATGAGAACAACTTTACAGATGAGGAGACAGAGGCACAGCAAAGTCTCTCTTGTAAGATTGTTGTAAGAATTAAATGCACTAATACACATAAAAAAGCACTCAGTACCATGTATGTCAGCTGCACCTTGGAATTCCCTGGGGAGCTTTCCAAAAATATGGATGCTTGGGTCCCACTTCCAGAGATTCCAATTTAACTGGTCTGAGGTATGTCCTGGACATCAGAGTTTTTAAAGTCTTGCCAGCTGATTCCAATGTGCAGACAAGACTGAGAGCATTGAATATAAATACTTCTTAAATAAATGATGGTCCTCTGAGTTAATTTTAAAGAAACTCAGGTGCTCTCTTCTTCGTGTAAGCACACATTTTGTAACTTCTTTATGATGTTTTCTATGTGGTCATCTTTCAGTGGCATTCAGCATGGAGGGCCACAAGATTCTGGGCAAATTTGCAAAGAAGGTCAAATGCTTCTGGAAACCACCTCACCTTCCCTGCCCTCTTCTCTCACCTCTGCCCCTGACTTCAGGAAATTCAGGTGGCCTGTAGAGGTTCTGATTCAGCCGGGCAGTGGAAGACAAATGGTGAGAGTTCCATAAGGTGCACAGGTATTTGTAAATCCAAATAACTTTTAACCAGTGGAATAAGCCTATGGAGGTGTGATTGCATGGGAGTATCTAATGGAGAATTCAGAAGCACATCTTCTCCATCTCCCCGACCCTAGCCAATTCCAACGACCCAGGCCAATAGGTGAACAGGGGTCGCCAGTGTGGCTCCCCAGTGTCAAAAGACAGTACCTCTGAAATTAATCTCATCTGAGATGCTGACAGATTGAATTCAAAATACCGCTGATATAGTGAGTTGTTACTGAGTGTGTCACAAACTACAGATGTAACACAGTATGCTCTTAAATTAAAATCGAATACTTTTGACTTCCCTCTCTCACAGAAGGCTTGCTCGTAAGTCACCTGTCCCAACATCTTCAGTTTTGTTAGTGATCGGAAACTCTGATGCCCTCAGAGTGAGGGTAGGGGGACGGCAGGTAGTAAGGGACAAATAAGATAGAAGGTCTGCCCTGAAACAGGAAATTTGAGAAGGCTTTTAAACCGACCGAAACTTTGATGAGGGGGTGGGAGCATCTGTGGTTTGAAGCACAGATTACCCAAGTTCCTTTGTTAGTGTATCTGGCATTTTTTCATATGCCTCTGTGTTTCCCCTCAGCTTGGTATCTTATTAGTAAGCACACTACTGAACACATCTGTTCTCATGATAGGAATTAGAATCAAAAGGCTTCCTCAGTGATTCTGGAATTTATCACTAGAAAAAGAAGAAAGTTCATTGACCAAAGGTAGTCATTGTTTGCACACCTACAACCGGAAGCATCATGGAAGCTCTTGTACTCTAGCCACCAGGCTGTGGGGCTCGCCCTGAGAGGCCTGGGCCACCAGCTACAACTATTCCCTTTCTGCCCTGAGCGATCACAATTTCTGGCAATGATTCCACCTATATGAGCTACCTATACTAAACTCAGAGAAGCATAGAATACAATAGTGGTTTCCAGGGGTCGGGGATTGAAGAAGTGAAGAGTTGTTCAATGGGTGTAAAATGTTAGTTCTGCTTGATGATTAAGTTCTAGGGATTTACTGCACAACGTAGCACCTAAAATTAACAATACAGTATTAGACACTTCACAATTTGATAGGAGGGAAGATCTCATGTTAAGTGTTCTTAACACACACACACACCAAAAACAAAGGGACACAAGGAAACTTTGGGAGGTGATGGATGTGACTATTATTTTGATCACAGTGATGGTATCACTGGTTTTTGCATATGTCCAAACTCATCAAATTGTGCACATTAAATATCTGTAGTTCTTTGTATACCACTTACTGATCAGTAAAGCTATTAAAAATGTTTCTGACATGCAGGAAAAATAACAACAACCATAATTATAGCTACCACTTACATAGGGCTAACTATCCTAAGCCCTAAGAGCTCTCCACAAACTAGCAGGTCCAATCCTCACAACAACCCTATGAGATAAGTAGCTTCATTTTCCAAATGAGGAAACTGAGACACAGAGAAGTTAAATGACATGCCCAAAGTCACACAGCTAGAAAATGACCAAGCTTGGAATTGCATAGCCAGTTCAGTTCCAGGTGCACTGCCTTCCCAGAAAGTGCCTGGCCTGGTAAAACAAAACTTTTGTTAGGTTATATGGTGAAAGACTGTGTTTCAAAAGCCCACTTTTTAAAATAAACTCCCAATAAGCACCACCCTTCTGCCACGTCCCTCTCAGCTCTTCCTCGAGTTAGAACATTTAATCTGCTTCCCAGGAGATCCCTCAACTGCCCTCACCCTACACTGCCTTCTTCTACTCTTTCTTCTCTTTCCTCTTTCTTCAATGTTTCGGAGAACCAGGATTCTCCTATATTCCAAGATGAATTTTGAATCACTGTTGCCATCAGTCTTCCTTGGAGAAGCAACACGTCCCAACAGCTGTATATTCCATTTCGCTCTGTCCTCCAATGCCCACAAAACTACAGGCATCTCATGGAGCAGAGCACAGCTCAGGGCCAGGCTGTCTAGGTTTGAATCCTGGACCAAGACTTTCTCATTGTGTGATTTTAGGCAAGTCACTTAACCACTCTGTATCATCTGTAACTTGGGAACAATAAGAGTACCCATTCAGCAGAATTGCTATGAAGATTTAATAAGTTAATGCAAGCAAAGGCTTATGACAGTGCCAGGCCCACAGTAAGTGCTTGAAATGCCACTGTTAACAATTTGTATCTCCCATACTTGATCATGCCAATTAGCCCCACTGCTCTGTGAAGTTACTGCCTTACTTCCTTCTTTGATCTCAGTGATCAGGTCACTCTCCAGCTCAAAATCCTTCAGTGGCTCCCCATTGTTTACACAATAAGATGAGATCACATTAGCTTGGGCTTCAAGGCCTGCCTCTTCCTGTATTTGGATTGCTTCTTCTCTCCTTTCCTGCCTGACCAGTCCCTACCCACCCTTCAAGGCCCAGGTTCCATGATATCCATACAAAAAGCCTTCCATGATCACCCCTCAGAAATCCTTGCTTCCTTTTTGGAGCCCATACTTCTGCCCCGCATGATTCTAGCTCACTGTCCTGCACATCTCTAGAACAACCATCTATTATGTGCTTACTGGTAAGTAAGCACCCTAAGAACAAGAGTGATGCCTGTTTGCTCATCTCTATATGCCCAGGGCTCACCCTGCAGATATTCAAACATCTGTTGAATAAATTCATGAGCAAAAATAAATAAGTGATCGTGTCAACTGATGTCAACAGACCAGCTCACTGATAACCAGGTTTTCTCTCTGAAATTCTTGGTTCCCCTAGTGGTTAGGTGGGATTATATGACTTGTTCTGGCCAGTGAATTGTGAATGAAGATGATATGTCATTTCTGATCTGAGGCACCCATTGTTGGTTCAAGACGCATAGAACTTTCTTTTCCTCTGACAGAGTGATTGACAATTTTCCAGATGGTGGATTCTTTCTCAGCCTGGATCCTGCATTGGACATGTAGTATGACTGAGAAATAAACCTTTGTTGTTTGAAGCCACCAAGGTTTGGAAGTTATTTGTTATTGCAGCAAAATTTAGCCTATCCTGACTAATAAATACTCAGTCTAGACATGTTTTTCAGAGATCTACAGAACAGAATAGCCTGAGGAAATTATCCTCTAGAACAGCTCATAAGACCTTACCGCAATGTTGAAAATGATCTCTTAAAGAACTCCATAATAAAAGCTGCTAATTCATTACATTTTAAAAATCTTTTAAACTTTGACAAACTATGCAATAGTAGTTTGTCTTGCCACATTTCTTTGCCTGCCTCTGATAGGTAAGAGTGATTAGGGTTGGCCATCAAAGGCAGGCCACAAGATCACTCACAGAATGCACACTGCTTTTTGCTTTAAAATGCAAAGAGGACAGATATCATCCTTATTAATTGCCATCTGAGACACTCTCAGTTTTTTATCAGCTCTGAGGAAAAGAGACAATTCAGTATCAATGTAATATTTAGAGACTAAACTGAACATTCCAAGGCTTCAAACTGTGTTTCTTCCAGCCTGCGATTTAAAAAATATATCCTAATAATGATGCACTTAGTCAAACTGCTGTCTCCTAGCCCCCATGCAGGAGGAGGCTGTCTCTTGAATCTCATGTACTAATTTGCCATGTAAATGTGCAGTATCGCCCCATTCACTAGCCTTGACTCTAACGGGGAACACTGTGGAGAGGATGAAGGCCTGCAGAAGTAGCTGGCTCTATGGAAGATCCCTGGTTGGGAAAAGCTTCCATGAATACAGTTATCCCCTAATTCATATGTGCTATTTAAGGGCCCAGGGCATCTTGTCACTGCCATCGGTATGCAAAGATGTGTTTTTATGAAAGAAAACCATTAATTATTGAGGGTCCTGGGTGACCAGGCTCTGTACTGGGTTTTATGTACAGAATCTCACTGAATCCTGAGCGACAGGGATTATCGGAGTCATTTTTGTAGGTAAGGAAACAGACTCAGAGACCAAAAAAGTGCTGGTATTCAGATCTATCTCAACTTAATCCCAAATTTCATGTATTTCTCTCTCTTTTTTTAATACAATGTTTAGGATATGTGGCACTGTCATCTCCTCTTTGGACAAAACAGGAGGAAGCCAAAAGCAAGTTTTGTATTGAGCAGAAAGGTTCAGGAAGAAGCATGAGGGAGGAGAATAACCCTGAATTAGGAGGCAGAAAATATGGGTTCAAGTTCAGCATTCACAAAACCCAGGTGAATGCCTTCTTCTCTCTGGGCCTCAATTTCTTCGTCTGCAAAATGAAATGGTTCAATAGAGTCACCTTAATGGTCCCTACCAGTTCACTATTTTCATTAGTCTGGCCAGACAGCCACAATGACTACCAATCTTAACCTCAGCCTCCCTAGAAAATCATTCCAAAGTTAGATTTTGTTTTGTTGCTGCTGCTCTTAAATTAATAAAGTTCAGGGTCAGCCTTGGAGGGTGTCGTAGTCACAACCAGCCTAAATCAGGTTTATGGCTTCATTGAGGAAATGGGTCAATTCAAATATCTGCCATTCTTTTTTATAGCACCCTTATTTTAGAATAGTTTAAGATTTAAAGAAAATTTGCAAGGACAGTACAGAGTCACCACACCCAGATTCCTCTATTATTAGCATCTTCCTCCTTGACTGGGGAGCATGCATTTTGTAAAGCATAACCATCCAGGCAATAACTGCTGGGGAACAGGTTCCAATTGTAAACCTTATTGTCCCCAAAACAGCCCAGCCAAGATGTTGACAAAATGTAATCACTGTGTCCAGTCTTTGGAAGGGACATTCTCTAACAAAGAGGGCAAACTCCTCTATAAAAGTAACACACATAAAGCATCTTCCACAAATATTGTCCTTAGTAGAGAGTTTATTCCTATTCCTATTTACACAAGATTTGTTTATCATTCACAGCATTCAGTCTCAGTCTCACCTACAAATCTCATGTAGTCAAATATTACATATAAAGAGCTCTTGGAAATCAATATGGAAGATGGTACAACTCATCTTTTCAAGGAGCAAAAGGATGAAAAATAAATTTCCTGAAGAGTCTAAAGTGCTTATCTCCAAGGTAGGGATGGGGATACTTTCTACTTCATACATTTCTAAATATTAAACAAGGATCTTTTGGCCATCACATTTTAAAAGGCAATAAAATATTCTTAAAGTAATAAAATTACATTCATTAAAATATATGTGGTATGATTTCTAATCTGTACTAGATATAAAAGCTGATGTCTGATTCTCTCTTTTACTTAAGTGTTTCTTACAGCAAGGGAGAACCTACAGGCTTTGGGAACAGATGGCTGGTATTGTGAAACATGATGTGACTGTTTATTTGCATCTCTTAATTAGAAATTTAGCATTCAAGGTCATCCTACCTTAAATGTTTATAATTAGAAATTACAGACATCATTTTTCTTTGCTAGGTTTTCAAGATTTGGCAATTAAGATGATGACACAGGCAGACCATTGTTCACTAGGCAATTTTAGTTCTAGTTGGCATTCACTGGCAAAAAATTAGTCATGCATAATTCCTAAGGAAACATTATTGTTATTCTGCATACTCTTGCTTTGTTTGTTAAATAAATATATATTTAAACAACTTCTGGATGAAGAAATTATTAAATTTAAGACCATTTTGACAGTCCAGGAGAATCACAATAAAATCTATTATCTCCATATAACTTGTATCAAAAATGAGAAAAATTAAGAATTGGATCCAAAATTTAACTGTAAAATCCATTTATCTTCCTGAAAAGATAAAGATCCTTAAACAAATACTCTGATATTTGAGGGTGTCCAAATAAGAGAAACATAATGTGACATGAGAATTCAACGTATCAGCTGGGCGTGGTGGCTTACACCTGTAATCTCAGCATTTTGGGAGGCCGAGGCAGGCGGATCACTTGAGGCCAGGAGTTGGAGACAAGCCTGGCCAATGTGGAGAAACCCCATCTCTACTGACAAGCACAAAACTTAGCCACACGTGGTGGCACTCGCCTGCAGTCCCAGCTACTTGAGAGGCCGAGGCAGGAAAATCATTTGAACCCAGGAGGCAGAGGTTGCAGTGAGCTGAGATGGTGCCACTGCCCTCCAGCCTGGGGGACAGAGTGAGCCTCTGTCTCAAAAATAAACAAACAAATTAATTAATTAATTTAAATTCAACTTATCAGTGGTGAGTAATAGGCATGTAATAACAAGTGTGATCCTGACATGTGCCACTGAAACGCTGTAGGAGAGAAAGGTGTGGAAGAGTTGCTGGCCAGGCAGGAACAACACCATCTCTGCTTTATCCCCAGTGAAAAAACCTAAGATAGACACAGATGGGGGCAAGAGAAATCAATCCCCACTTATTTTAAGGTGTGATTTTCTATGCAGGAAAGATGCTCACAGAAGTGCTATGCATTTGTTCGTCCGACAAAGGCTACAGCCGTGGTCACAGCCGTGACCTGTGAGAGACTGAATTAGCTTTGACGTTAGCGTTCCAGGCCTCTGAATGACTTCCAGTCTGCCGTTACCGATCAGCTGAAGAAACTACGTTCACACACATAATGAAACTTCTTCTATCATCAAGTTTTTTTTTAACCGTCAGAGCTGAGCAGCCAAAATAACTTGAGAAGCCACTGAGAACACGAGGCAAGTACATTATTGAGGCTTAAGGGAAGAGTGAGACTTAAGCCGTCTTGGAGGTAGCTAGATCTTTTGAAGCATTTCTTCAGGAAATTCCACTGGAAAAAATGGTTTGGAGTATTTTGGGGTTTTGTTTTTGTTTTCATTTTGGAGGGGAGCTGTGGACTTGGTGCTGACTTTATTTGGAACATTTAAATATTTTGGATGCTATTTTTGAATAAAAATTTTGCCTACAAATTTCACTCAGAAAGAGTTGAGACTAAAGAAAGCAGCCCTAAAATTATTTTACCAATCCCCAACCTTCAAACAACAATGGAATATTTTCATTGAAGGTCCACAGCATATTTGGTTACAATCTTTCTTTCCATAACAATGGACTGCCAGGCTGAAAAACAACTAGTGTGGTGATGAGGGAATTTTTTGTTTTAACCTAGTAGAGACTAACTACAGAATAAAAGTCTCTCAAGTGTCTAAACTCTACCCTCACAATCTCTGAAGTTCTGATTCGTCGTCAGAGCCTAGTTTAACAAGTCTCTTCGATTGTTGGGCAGTCTATTTTGGAGAACAATCTCCTGAGATGCACTCCCCTTATAACCAAATGTTAAAATGATTCATTTACCAATTTCTTGCACCAGCTTATGCCAGAAAATGGTTTTAATGTCTCACCAAGCTGATGGAGTTTCTTCTGATATATCTGAAGATGTAGAAAATACTGATGCTATTGGGAATCAAAAAGAATCAAAGACATTCTCCCCAGGAAGTTCAAAGAGTCTGCCAACTATTTCAGGTATCTGGCTTGTAGCAAACCCAGGGAAGTCTGTGGTCCCTTGGCCAAGGACATTTTGATGAATTTCCATGTTCAGTAGGCATCTGACATGTTATAGTCTACATCATCCCTTTTCTAAACCACCACCACCACCGCCATCACCACCAATAAAACACATTGTCCAAATAGGCATCTTCCAAGTTTTAGTCAAACAAAGACACGTGAGGGAATAAAAGTCACTAAAAGGTAAAATACTTCAATTAGAAGATGTTTGCCAAACTTTAGATATTTGCATATCACTACTGAGATCCTTGCCATAACCTAGGACCACTGTACTTTGAGGTTGAACCACATAAACTTACCAATATTGGAACGTCATCTACAAAACCAGAAATTTCTGACAGTTTTGTAGAAATTTTCAAGTGGCTTGGTTTCATATTATTAACTTTCTTTTTTTCTTCAGCTTGACTAACTTTAAAACCTTAAATTCAAGTCAGTAATCATGCTTCTTGGATATTTACCCAAAAGAGTTGAAATATAAGGCTACACAAAAACCAGCACACAAATGTTTACAGCAGCTTTATTCATAATTGTCAAAACTTAGAAGCAATCAAGATGGCTTTCAGTAGGTGAATGGATAAACTGTGCATCCAGACAATGGAATATTATTCATCGCTAAAAAGAAATGACCTAACAGGCTACGAAAAGACATGGAGGAAACTTAAATGCATATTACTAAGTGAAAGAAGACAAATGGTTGCATATTGTATGAATCCAACTATAAGACAATCTGAAGAAAGCAAAACTATGGAGACATTGAAAAAGATCAGTGGTTTCCAGGGGTTAGTAGGGAGGAAGGGATGAGTAGGAGGAGCACAGAGAATTTTTAGGGCCATGAAACTACTCTGTATGATAATGTAATGGTGGATACATGTCATTTTACATTTGTCTAAACCCATAAAATGGACATCAACAGTGAATCCTAATGTAAACGCTGGTCTTTGAATGATAATGATATGTCAATGTAGGTTCATCAACTGCAATAAATGTACCACTTGTTCAGGATGCTGATAATGGCTATGCATGTGTGGGAACAGAGAGAATTTATGGGAA
This sequence comes from Plecturocebus donacophilus, assembly GCA_004027715.1. Classification (NCBI taxonomy): domain Eukaryota; kingdom Metazoa; phylum Chordata; class Mammalia; order Primates; family Pitheciidae; genus Plecturocebus; species Plecturocebus donacophilus. The sequence goes on from PVKP010040292.1 coordinate 13,429, forward strand.
ATTCTTGTACCTTTCTCTCAATGTTTTCTGTGAATCTAATAATTCTCTAAAAACTAAAGTCTATTAAAAAAAAACACCTTAAATTAGTATTATTTTAATCCTTAAGCATATTGTGGTAGAAAGTCTCCAAATATGGCCACCATCAATTCCTTCCCTCTGTGAATATTCATGTCATTTCTGTCATCAAGAGGTAGAGTCCATTTCTCCTTCCTGTGATTCTAGGTTGGCCTTGTGACATTTTTTGACCAATAGAATATGGCCTCTTTAAGAGGCTTGACAGCTTTCACCTTGTTCTCTAAAGAGAAGCCAGTCACTGTGTAAGAAATCTGACTGCTCAAGACCACCACGCTGTGAAAAAGCCCAATGCTGGAGCTTATGTGGGAAGGTCACAGGGAGGATAACTGAGGAACCCATCAGAAAGTAAGAACCAAGACCTCACACATATGACTCCAGTTGAACCATCTCAGCCAACTCTCAGAAATTTAAGTCATCCCAGCTGAGGTCCTAGACACTGTGAAGTACAGATGAGCCATGTTTGTTGTGAGCTATCTGAATTCAAAGCTTACAAAATCAATGAGCATAATACAATATGTGCTGCTTTAAGTCCCTAGTTTGAGAATAGATCATTGAAACACTCTTGAGGAGAGCTGTATGTTGATTAAGACCACAGATTCTGAAGCAGAGTACTCCAGTTTCCAGCCTCCATACTTACTAACTGTGACACCCTGGCTAAATTATGGCTGTGGTAAACTGCTACATGGGTGGTCCTCAATGAACCACACCTATTCACAGCCTTGTGCGATTTCCCAGATGCTGACTCTGAGCTTGAGCATGTGACTTGCTTTGGCCAACGGGACATTCGCAGTAAGACGCAAGCAGAGACTTGATAAGCACTTGCATGATGGGACTTGTCCTCTGAGAACGCTTGCTCTTGAGCCCTGAGCCACCATGTTAAAAAGTTCAGCTGCCTTGCTGGAGAGATGGCACTGAAGAAGTGAGTCCCAGCTAGCCCCAGCTGTTCCAGTCATCTAAGCTCAGGGGCCAGATGTGGGAGCGAAGAACAGCAAAACTACCTTGCTGAGACTAGCCCAGATCACAAATTAAATAAGCAAATAAATAAATGTTTAAAGCCACTAAGTTTATGGATTGTTTGCTATACAGCAGTAAATAATTAAATAGAAATAATACCCATGAAATTGCAAATGTGATTAAATATTTTTCCTAGCATACATTAAACATATTTTAAAGTCAGTCAATGCATGAGCTAAAACTATCTTATCTACCACTTAATAATCCCCTTATCAGACTTTGGAAAATAGTGATTTAACAAGACAACAATAACAATGATAATAAGAATAATTTAGTAGCTACTCTTTTCTGGACCTTGGGCTAAATGGTTTACATGCAAGATGTAATTTAATCCCCTTAACAACCCTATCAGTTAGGTGCTGGTATTCCCATTTTGTGGATAATGAAAGATGAGGAAGCTCAGAAAGGGAAGTAATTTGCCAAAGGTCACATGAAGGTCACGTTTGATGACTCTTAGAACTTTTTATGGAGTAGAAACTTTCCATGATCTGAAAGAAAATGAATGAGATCTACTCTTTATATAAATGTTTCTCTACCTTTTAGTTATGAATTGCTGATATCATTGCTTATATTATATTCAGGGGCTACTTCAGAGACAGAGCTGCTCTATATGGCTGGAAACTTGGGCTAGACAGGTTCTTTACCCTCCCACCACCTGCCCACCTCCATTCCTGCTGGCAGGCTGCCAGGAGCAGTGCACTGTCCTTGTTAGAGTCACTTTGACTCTAATAACCAACCTCAGCTTTTTGTGAGTGCTGGAGTGAGAACGGAGAGTTGAGAAGAGATACAGAATTATTGTAAAATAGGGCTCCAACCCTTGAAGAATTGATGTATTTGTTAAGGAGACCAGACTAGTTTACACACCCAAAATAGTCACTAGACAAAGTAAGGCCATTTAAAATTATGTGCTAAATTACATGGAACAGATATGACACAGAAGTTGGGAGAAAAGGAAAAAAACCAGAGGAGGCTGAATGGAAAAGCAACTCTTGCATGCCTGAGAAGTGAGCGTAGGCTTTGCAAAATTGGAGCTGAGAGGAGAGGGCACTCTAGGTAAAGAAAACACCCAGGAAAAGATAAGGCAAGAGAATAATCATGAAACAGAGAGACAGATTGGGGGTGGAAAAGAAGTTTGGATCCATAGACCGAGAAGCACTGAACAGAAAAAGGTTGCGTTGAATTCGCTTTGTGTCCCCAGTCTTGCACAGGGCCTGGAACAGAGTAAGTGCTCACCGAATAACCACAGGCTGGGTGTGGAGAGGAGGGTCGTCTCCATGGGCACAGTGAGAGGGACCCAGGGAGTATTTGTGGGGGAAATCTGGGTCGGAGAGAAAGACAGGGAGGCAAGGAAGAAAACTTCCAACAACTATACGAGGATGGAGACAGAGGCCACGTTCATGGCCTTTTAGGAGGTGTCCTAGGGACAGTCCCAAGAGATCAGGCAGATTAAAGTCCTGGAAGAGAGCATCCTCTCCTCTAGTGGGACCCTACTGCCCTGGAACAAGGCTTCCCTGCTGTATCCCAGCAGGCATCTGAGGCATAGAAGCTCACCCCGCCTACTCAGAGACATGGGGGCTCCCAACAGCTTCCTTTATTGGCCTTGGACAGAGCTTAGCAACTGTCCTCTCCTTTCAGAAACTGTCCTTGACTTCACAATGACCCATGTTTTTCCTCTAGGATGACCACCCCTTCCTGCCTCCCATTTTTGTCCTGGGCCTGACCAGCAATCACTGACTCTGAATCCAGCCTGAAGAGGGAAGGAGCTACCTAGGAAAAACCAAAACACTCACTGCGCTTCAAAGGTCTCTAAAGTCTCCATCAGTCCGTGAAGTCTATGTGTCTTCTTCAAAGTCTCTTGACCTGGCAAAGCCACGTGCCACAGCCAATGCCCACCATGGTGAGACCCTTCTAGTGCATAGAGTCAGCAAAATCCGAACAAGCCTCCTGGCTTCCTGACCATCTGAGCACTCCCAAGCACTGGCTCAATGTTCTCACTCTCTCTTTGTTCTTCAGGGAACAGTGAGCTTTGGTTTGAGGTTACCTCAAAGGAAAAACAATTTGATGTATGATAAGCCTCTGGCCGCTGGCAGAACACGGAGGGCCTATCAGATCTGGGCTACTATAAAACAAAGTACGGCTTTCCTATTGGGTTAAGCTAAACTGTAGCCCTAGTTTTTGGTGCAAACAAACCAGGTAAAACTCCAGCCCAGTGCTGACACCTGGGAATCCTTCTAGGAGAATTATAAATAGGCAAAGGAAGTCATTCTTGGAGATGTGCAGAACTAGGAAAGCAATTTCATAAGCGTATACATTTCCAACAGCACCGCGGCAAAAGCAGCTCAATTTGAGATATTCATTTGCATCAGAATAGTCATGAATATTCAAAAGTCAGCCAGTGTTTTAGAAGCATTGTCTATTCCTGGCGCTTTCATCCTCCCTTGAAAAGCAGATCATGGGTTTTCAAGAAAGGTAAACTTTGCTGGTCTTTGCACTGCCATGCCTGGCAGGAGAGGGGATGACTATTTTCTGTTTCTTAATATTAAAAAGTTTCAGCTGATGTGAAATCTTTGCACTTTGTTCTGATCAGCCGATGTGAAATCATGCCAGAGACCTTGAATGGTCTGGCCTTAGAGATGTACTTTTCAAACTGCTCAGTAGAGCTTTCTGTTCCGAATCCTGCACGTGTTTCTGACAGGCAGGCTACTTAAAGAGAAAACCCTGCCAGGGTCATGGGCCACATCTATGAAATGTGTGCAGTCTAAGATTCGGAGGCTCCTGGCGTAGTACTCAGACTCTCTGGGATACTTTGGTCAAGCCACTTCTTTTTTTGTACCTTAATATATATATATATATATATATATATATATATATATATTTTTTTTTTTTTTACCATAATATCTAATATTTTCACCTTAATTGGACAAATAAAGACTCATGTGTATTCATCCTCCCTCTCTTCTTTTGCCTCAGTTTTACAAAATGAAATAAGATGATACTGCATAACTGAAAGTGCTTTGCACTCCTTAGAGGGGAAGCAGGAGCTGTGGCTAAGTCAGTGGTTGTCTATCAAAGCTTTCATTGCCAGAAAACAATACAGTCATATGATTCACAAAGTATTCTCTTAGACAGTTTTAATGTTAAGAAAACAATTTCCATTTTAAAAACAAAATAAGTAAATAAATAAAAAAGGAGACTCACCAGTCTACCATTTGCTGAGAGGACTGGCAGGTATTTCTAGCTTTCTTTGCTAAAATTGGATTTCTTCCTTATGCTCCAAATTGATAAATGGTTCAATAACAGGTTTAAGGTGGCCTATGAGAGAAGGAGATGCAAGAAGGTTGAACTGATAGAGAATGAATAAGAAATTCATCTCTTTGCCTCTACCATATTCCAGTTGAAGCTCATTTTATTGTCACCTAAGCTCTGTCTAAATTGTTCAATTTATGTGACAAAGTCTTGATGGTATCTCCTTAAGGCTGTCAGAGGAGCCAATGCAATGTCAATTCAGAAGTGAAGTCATCGTTATAAAAGTGCCTTTAGTGGAAAATGACAATGTGGGAAGTCTTACCTGTTCTCTTGCAATTATTTCCGTATTCAATTTGCAAGATAAAGGATGAGTGCCTCTCCACCCACCCTATACCTCTGCCATCAGACTATGTTCTTTCTATTTATTTCTCAGGGTTGGCCTCAAATCACTAGACAGAGTCCTTGAATGTTAGTGCTGGGGAGATTTGGGATAATTTTCAGCCTAGCTACAGTTAGAGGATCTAAGAATCCAAAGAGTAGAATTGTTCACAATGAATATTTTTATCCAGCAGGCATTAAAAAAAAAAAGAAAAAGAAAAACAAAACATGCTTTGCTGTTATAAGACTAAAAAGGATCTGAATCAAAAAGAAAAAGTCTGGGGATGGGGTGAATTAGGATAGGTGGTGGGCATCCTGCCCCATGGATTGAAGAATAAACACTGTGGCTTTCCTGCTCCTCAGGGAGGCAATGCCTAGGTGTGTTCTGCATAGTCCCGGAAGTCCCCAGTGAAACTGACCTCTTGCTGCCCACAGCAGTAACCTGCGCATAAGCTCACCTATTACTGGCTGTGCCTTCTCCTACTCCCTACCCTACCCCTTCACAATTCTTCCTAAGATCATCTCCCAGATAAACTACTTGCACCCGATTTCTGGTCTCAAGGTCTACTTTTGATAATGAGGAAGTTTATACATCAAAAAGGCACTATCCTTAATGGAGAGGTTCTCAATCAGGGGTGATTCTGCCCTCCAGAGGACATTTGGCAAAATCTGGAAATGTTTTTGTTGTCACAGTTGGGGAAGGGAGTGTTACTGGCAAGTGATGGGAAGATGTCAGTGGTGCTGCTAATTATCCTACAATGCACAGGACAGCCCTTCATAACAAGAAATTAGTAAGCAAAATGTCAGTAGTGTCTCCGATGAGAGAGTCTGCCTTAGAGTACATGTTCTTCATGTCTCATACCATCAGCACAACTCATCACCCTAAAAATTGTGTAAAGGTTTGCTTTTGGAGGATGAACTCCTAAAGAAGAGCCATCTAGACTGTCTCATTTCTTCCTCTGTTGTGGTAGTAGTTATATTCTAGGATGTGGAAAAGGTGCAGCCCCTGAAGTGACAAATATGAAAATGTGGTGATACTGAAGGGGACAAGGCTGGCATTCAGCTGCGGCAGTATGGATCATGAGAGGCAACTTCAGGGATATCACAGAGGTCCCACAGGCAAAGCACTAGGTCAACCGTGTTTGGAAAAGCAGGTTCTGTTTTAACCACTGAAGTACAATTGAACATATACCTACCGAATGCTGAAATCATTTTGGTATTAACTGTGCTATTTTTAACTAAATTTATCTAAACTCTTAAGATAGTGTTAAATGTACCTAAACAGATCCCAGACATTCTAGGTAAACATAAATAAGTGTAGCTTATTTTACAGATGAAGAAATTGAGGCTCAGATTAAGAAAGCTGCTCTTTGTCACACAGCTAGCACTCCTGTGTTCAGGACTGTAACACAGATATGTGAACTCCCACCTTGTTTACTCCTTCACCCAT
>PVKP010040293.1:0-19579 GCA_004027715.1 Plecturocebus donacophilus
GCACTGCACACTGGACTCTGGACCTGCTGGGCTCAGGTGATCCTCCCTCCTCAGTCTCCTGAAAAGCTGGGACTACAGGGATGCACCACCATGCCTAATAAATTTTTTGTATTTTTAGTAGAGATGGGGTTTTGCTGTGTTGCCCAGGCTGGTTTTGAGTTTCTGGGCTCAGGTGATCTAGCCACCGTTACCTCCCAAAATACTGGAATTATAGGCATAAGCCACCATGCCCAGCCTCAGAATCTTTAATGACAATTTAATTATGCCTGCAAAACTTTTTTTTTTTTTCAAAATAAGGTAATATTCACTGGATCCAGGTATTAAGATATGAATATACGTTTTTAGGGGCTCTCGTTTAACACACCACAACTACCTGCTTCTTTATTTCTCCAGTCCTGGAGTAGTAGAGGCTGTCTGCAGTGAATAATTTCCAGGCCACCTCACTGTCCACCATTTAACTTCACAGATCCTCATTTTCTAATAACCAACTCTTTGCATTACATTTTCTCTGTTAGAAATACTTGAGATAGTCCTACAGAGATCCTGAAGGATACGTAGAGTAATTTTCATGTGCTTCTATTGAACAAACTTCATTGTCATAATTTGTTGACATGTGTACATCCCCCAGCATGCTATATAACAATTTTACCTTTTTTTTCTTATCCCCAGGACTTAGTGCAGTGCTTAGCTTGGAAAATGTATAATGAATAATGGATTATGAATACTGATCTGAAAATAAATGAGAGCAACATCCTTAATGGATTTGAAATTTGGCATGTATACATAAAGTATCCATGGAACGATTGAAAGAAAAGTGTTTGTGATCTGGTACAAAACAGCAACTCTTGAAGAAAAAAAGAAAATATTTGTGCAGACTGGGACATATTGGCTCTAATGAACCCAGTAGCAATAAACAGCTTAAGACAAAGTGAATGCAGCACCATTTTATAAATTTTTTTAAAACCATCTTATTTCTCTGTGTTTCACTCCAAACAATGGTTAACATTGTTTTAGTGGCTACCATGAGGAGTTATTTTACATGAAATACTTTCCAAACCTTCCCTCTTGTTACCCATAGTCAACCTTTCTAGTAGACAGCCTGCTAATTAGTACTAAGGATCTTTATTTGAGAATGATTGTTCTTTATGGATATGTATCATTATTGTTCAATCTGCAATCTCTTGTACACGCTGTTGTCTGGGCAGTCTTCCTGAGTTAAGGTTCTTCACGCTCTGCTCTTTTTGTGAAAAGTTGCCAGAGGCTTTCTATTATTATTATTTTTAACCACAAAGGTACAAAATTCTTGATTGGCTTTTAAATTTCTCTTTCCCAGTTGTGCGCTGTCTGAGTCAGCTTGGACTGCTATAATGAAATACCATAAAGTGGGTGGCTTTAACATTTATTTCTCACAGTTTTAGAGTTTGTTGGAAGTCTGAGTTCAGGTTGTCAGCAGGGTTGGGTCCTTGGTGAGGGTTGTGTTTCGGTTTATAGACATCTGTCTTCTTGCTGTGTCCTTACATGGAGGAAGGAGAACTAGCTCTCTGACCTCTTCTTATAAGGGCACTAATCTCATTTATGAAGGCTTCACCCTCATGACCTAATCATCTCCAAAGTCTTCATCTCCATTTTTATCACTTGGGGATTAGAGTTTCAACATGTGAATGTTAGGGGTAATACATGTACTCTTATTTTCTTCCCTACTGTGTTTACATTCAGTGTATTTCTGACAATCCGCCAACATCCCCATAGTCTTTTATGTAGATATCTTTTCACTTCAATCCTCTACATGTGAGAAATTTTGATACCAGTTCCGCTTGTACGAACTTTCTGTGTTTTAAAAGCCATTACAATGACCTTGTTATACCTTTGGAGGTATTTGAATCCAGGTTCTGTTTATTTATTGACTGTGCATAAATGTGAGAAATACATTATTCTTTTTAAACTTGTTTTGTCATCTATAAAAATGGAAATATTCCTACCTGTATCACAGTGTTATTTCTGTAACTAAATGAGAAAAATAGATGTGATATGCTTGTCACATAAAAATTAAAAAATGATATTATTCTGTCATTACATCAAAGATAAATTTCTAGTTGGAAGTTTTTATCATCTTCCAAATAGGGTTCTGATATGGTTTGACTGTGTCCCCACCCAAATCTTATCTTGAATTGTAGTTCCCATAATCCTCCACGTGTCACGGGAAGGAACTGACGGGAAGTGATTGAATCATGGGGGCAGTTACCCCCATGCTGCTGTTCTTGTGATAGTGAGTGAGTTCTCATGAGATCTGATGGTTTTATAAGGAGCTTTTCCCTTTTTGCTTGGCACTTCTCCTTCCTGCCGCCATGTGAAGAAGGATGTGTTTTCTGCCCCTTCTACCATGAATGGAAGTTTTCTGAGATCTCCCCAGCCATACTGAACTGTGAGTCAATTGTGCCTCTTTCCTTTATAAGTTACCTAGTCTCAGATATTTTTATCTTTATTAACAGTGTGAGAATGGACTAATACAGGTTCTTATTTGTAACTTTATTACATTTTCTTTTAATTCCCTATTAGTATTTAGATTACATAATACTAAATTTATTAGTTTTTAAAATCTAACCCACTCTACTATATTAGTGCCTTCTTGAATAGAGTAACTATGTTTAGAACAGTGTCATTTAGAACAATGAGTCCTCTGGCACGTAGTAGGCACTCAGTAAAAGTTTGTTGAATTTAATCAAATTTTAATCCACTGAAGTGGCGAATTGCTTCTGCTCTGTGTTTTTGTTCTGAAGGGCTCTCTCTGGCACATCAATCTCAGGGTCTTAGGTAATGCAAGCTCTGAAGCAGTGGTGTCTCAATCTTATTACATTAACGAGAGAGCTGAGAGGATTGGAAATAAATGGTACTTAACCATTCACTAGCCATAAAAAATCTTTTCTATTTTCCTTGAGTAGCTAACAAAATGCCTGTGTGAGAAGGTAAAAGGAGGAAAGTTTTCTGAGGTGTTGAGGTACCTCTCCTATAATGTCAGAAGCATCAATTTCTTTCATAAAAGCTGCTGAAAGTGGGGTTTTCTCTAACCATTAATTAGTTAGGGTTACTAATCAGCTGTGAAGCAAACAATACCCTAAGCCATTTTTTTTAAGCAAGTCAAAATGGTTTGGGTTTAAGGAATTTAACAATAGAATGTTGCCTTGTTTATTTATTTACACTTAAAAATACTTATCATTTATTCTGTTTTATTTACTCATCCTCATTGAAAGAACCAAAACCATGATATTTGAAAGAGAAATCACTTTTCCATTAGAGCCTATACTAATGCTTTGAGATATTTTTGCTAATTTTTAGGATTTCTCTTGCTCAAAGTATGTACGTTTATTGCAATGTCACAACTCTAATCTTAATATTCATTCCATAAAATTTTGGGTCATATACACAAATGATTCAGTTACTATTGCTATTGCTTTTGTACTAAGGCATATTAATTCCTGTTTTGTGGTGACTCTTGACGTCATTTTAGTGCCTAGAGCACCCAGATTCCACCAAATGCCCCAGGATGCTGATCACTTGTGCCACACTTGAGAGCAGCCCACATAACACGCAGGGGTGATACACCGTCCACTGGGTGCCCTGGGTGTTATCACCACAGTAAGACCACCAGGTGAGTCAAGGCAACTATCCTGTAGACCACCAGGCCCTTCTCTTAGTGGCTTCACTGTACGGTAGACAAGCAAATCTATGATGAAGGCCCTACTGGGTCATTCTGAGTGTTGGAACTGCATATGGTGATGAGATGCAAGACGTTCACAGTAAATAATGAAAGTATTTGACTCATGACTAAATCTTAGACATCTCTAAACGAATCAATTAGTTGTTATGCAGAAGGAGTTTAAGTCAGTGGAAAATAGCATTTGGAGCCACACAACCACTTTTCTTTCACCTTCTCCTTGGGGTAAAACATTAACGGACTGCCAGAATTTCATTTGCAGAGGCATGATGCAGCATCTTACGTGGTGTCCTATTTAAGATTTCTTTTGATTTACCTCATGGCTGTAACTTACTGAAAACTCTCTTAAATGTGGTTCATATTGGAAGCTTTTATTCCTTTGAATCCTACCATTTCACAGAAACAGCTCTTTCAAACATTACCAGTGAATTATATGCCCCCTTCCCCCACACATTCATAGCCTCCCCCACTGTCAACATCCCACACCAGAGTGGTTCATTCGTTTCAACTGAGGGTTTTTTTTTTCTATTTTAATACATATTTTAATGTGTATTTAACATATTAAATAACATGACTTTGGGGATAGTGTAACTTTTCATTAATAGAGATTATTTTGAGAACTCTCACTTTCTTAAATGAGGATGCTAAGGCTCAAAATTATATACGGTATGGCCAAGAAAAGTAATTAACAGAAATGCTGGAACCAGCAGTGGCATCAGTGACAAGTGGTGTTTACAAGATTCGATGCTGCTTGCAGGACAATCATCATGCCTGCAGTCCAGAGGAATACCTTTGAATTAATGGCAGAGGTTCTTAGTCACGTAGCTCCCTGATGATGCAACTCACTTCTGCAGACATTATCACCAGAGAATGAAAGTTTTAATCAATGTCAAAAAGTTGTGAAATATGATTATTACCTTCCTTTTCTTTTTCCGGAAAGTTCATTATTATCTTCTTCTTCTTTTTCTTTTCTTTTCTTTTGAGACAGGTCTCACTCTGTCACCCAGGCTGGAGTACATTGGCACTATCAGAGCTAACTACAGCCTCAGTCTCCCAGGCTCATGTGATCCTCGTTCCTCAGCCTCCCAAGTAACTGAGACCACAGGCACGTGCCACCACACTTGGCTAATTTTTTTGTTTGTTTCTTAGAGAGACAGAGTCTTGCTATGAGCCTACAACTGATGCACCATCATCACCCAGCATCCATAGTTTACACTAGGGTTTCCTCTTGATGTTGTACATTCTATGGGTTTGAACAATGTAAAATGACACCATTCTGTCCACCATGACAGCATCTTCCAAGGTATTTTCACTGCCGTAAAAATTCTGTGGGCTACCATCTTTTCAACTGCTAACCATTTTACTTTTTCTATTGTTTTGTCTTTTTTCTTTTTTAATGGATTTATTGAGATTTGATTTGTACACTATAGAGTCCAGCAATTTCAAGTGTACAATTCAATAGCCTTAGTATATCTACATAGTTTTACAATCATCATCACTATCTAATTTTAGAATATTTTCATCACTCCAAAAAAAAAAGCCAAATGCAAATTAATAGTCACTACTCATTATTCTCAATTTCCTCTGTACCTAGGCAAGCATTAATTTATTGTCTCAATATAATTGGCTATTCTGGACATTTTATATAAATGGAGTCATACAATCTGTACTATTTTATGACTGCCTTCTTTCATTTAACATAATGTTTTCAAAGTTTATCCATGTGTGGCAAATATCAGTGCTTTGTTCCTCTTTACTGCTGAATAATATTTCATTGTTGGACATACTACATTTTGTTTATCCATTTCAATTGTTGGGTATTTGGGTTATTTCCATTTTGAGGCTATCATGAATAATGCTAGTATGAACATTCATGAGCAGTTTGTGTGGACAATATGTTTCTTCTCTCTGAGTAGGTATCTATGAGTATAATGCTGATTGATAGAGTATCTGTATGCTTAAAATTATGAGGAGCCACAAAAAGTATTTTCCAAAGTGGCTCCACCAATGAATTCTTGTTTTCCATTGTTGATATTTTATTAGTTTTTAGCATTGGCCTCCCTACACAATTTTGCACTGATGATCATCTATTTTACTTACTACTTATATCTTGGCTTTGTGATGCTTTAACATTGTTCTTGTTATTCTTTGTATTTTCTATGACTCTAACCCCTCTGTGCCTGTAATGCTCTTGGCTCTCCTCTCTTTCTCTCGGTAATTGAACTTGTTATGAGATACTTAACTTCTCATCCTTGTGGAGATTTCTCCGAAATCAGTTACCACCATGATTTTAAGTCTCTTCTGAGTTTCAGCCTCACAATTCTGATTGTCCTCTGTTAAGTGTAGCCTAAAGCTGCCTCCTTACATACTTTAAGTTCAACTTAAAGATTTCTCCATACATAGTTAATGGAAACCTACCCAATTGGGTGTGTAAACAGACTAAATTCTTTTTGTGCCAATCACCAATTTTGGCCAATTAAAAGTTTCCACTGTTTAAACCATGTTCAAAGAAGGCAAACGCTGAGCTGTAACCATTTCAACTGTCTATGCCTCATTTCCATTTTCTGTACTTCACTTTATCTGTCCATAAATCTTCTTCTACCACATGGCTGCACTGGTCTCTCTGAGCCTACTCTGGCTCTGGAAGCTACCTGATTCGCCAATCATACTTTGGTCAATTAAACTCTATTAAATTGAATTTATCTAAGAGTTATCTTTTAACACCTCTCAGCATTGCTATATAGCTGTCTGGTTTCAAAAGCAGGATGTGCACAAGATTGCTCATCACCTGCCCTACAAAGCTGGTCAGCTTTCTGATCTCCCTCTTTCTTTCACTGCCTCTACATCATTTCATATCGAGAAATATCATGCCTCTACATCATCGTTTCATATCATGCCTCTACATCATTTCATATCGAGTTTCATACATCGTTTCATATTGAAATTTCAGAGTCATTTAAAAAATCTTTTCCTCTCCCTTGTCTCTCATGCCTAATTTGACAACTACCATCCATTTTATGTGTTTATCCCCTTCAGAGATAGTCCATTTCTCTTCAGTAACTTCCCACTGCTCTATTTTGCTTAAGTCCCATTATTGCTCATTTTGACTTCCACATAGTCTTTTTAATTGGCCAATCTGATAACTGTATTTTACATTCTCAGTTATTACTGCATTTTACATCTGCGTCTTATTCAAGAGGTCAGGTATATTCCTCTAACTCCTCTGGCAGCCTCTGATATATTTTCCTAGTTTTGTCTCCCACTGAGCTCCTACATCGAGCCTATGCTTGAGTCAGTCTTGGTTCTCTTTATCGATCAAACAAGGCTTGTATTTTCCTGCCTCCAGTTTTGTTCACGCCTCTCCATGGGATGCCCTTCTGCTGAGTCTGCATAAGCCAATTCCTCAAGGCCCTAATAAAATGCATCCTCCCTGACAGTGATGCCTGTGATCTCACTAGATTAGACTTATCACTTGTCCTTTCACCTCTCACAATGTCATTTTAAATTATGTATTGTAGTCACTTGGTGCATATCAAATCTTCCCTTCTTAAATCAATGGTTCTTGAAAGCAGAGGCCCTGCTATATTTATCACAATTAGAGCAACTATTATTTACTTAATGTTTACTATGATTTAGGCACTGAGCTAAGTATGCAATATCTTCCTTAATTATCCAGCCAATTCTCTGAAACAGACACCATTTTAAAATCCACATTTTATAAATGAGGCAATTAATGGTTAGAGAAGATAAGTAACTTCCCCAAGGCTAACAAGCTTCCAGATGACAAAGCTAGAATTTTAGCCCAGACTGTCTGACTCTAGAGCCCATGCAATTAACTACGACCATATAATTTTCTCTATAACACCTAATTTAATAAGTGCCAGTTAAATGAATAAAAGATGGTCAGTATGTGATTTTGGAAAGAAGCATAAGTCTTAGTAGATAAACTTTAGTTTAAAATTGAAACTCTAACACTTTCTCGGAGTGAATTATTTAGCATGTCTGAACCCTTTTCTCATTCATAAGGTGAAGGAAAGAGATAATTCCCACCTCAGAAGGGTACTATGAGGACAAAATGAAACAGTGGACATGACGGGCTCTCCCAGCAAGCTCTCAGTGTGTATTAGTTGATAACAACAGAAATAAAATTTCATTTTTATTATTCTATTTTGGACATAGCAAGATGAAAGGAGAGGCCTGGCACCAGGAGTCACAATAACAAGTTACCAAATTTGAATTCATCCCACCGGAAAATAAACTTATTTTTCTCCACTATGGAAATTTATGCACAGTCTTTGATCTAAAATGGAAATACCAAACTATATGGTACTTCACAGTAGAGTGCTGTTTTTACTAAATTATGTATCAGTATTTTGATATCTGTCTGTTATCTATCCATATACATATCTATGTGTTTATATAATTAAATTGGCAAGACAATCCTGACATGGGTTACTAGGAGTGGTGTGTACATAGTGCATTCTTTATTAAGTCATTGACTTTCTTATCTAAGCTTCATTCTGTTTTTGTTATATCCCTCAAGTGGCCTCAAATAAGCAAGTAAAATTTGGTCCTCTTCTCTCTCATCTTGTTTCTTAATGAAAGTCCCTCTTCTTTGTCTCACTGACCACAGTAATTCATTGTGACATTTCAAACATTTCTAAATATTGGTGTCCACAAGAATATTGTTTCCTCTAGCAAGGCCTTTTATCAATGAAACTTAAATATTATAATAGTGTCTGAATACTCACATTCACTAAATTGTACTACTCTTTATTGTTATTCTTTCACAAAATAAATGCCTTTTGACATTTCGTAAGATCCTATCACTAATCAGTGGTTGAAGGAATACTGAATTTTCAGAACTTGCTTGAGAGACCTGGATAAAGACACACGTTCTCAAGCAGAGAGTAAGAAGGAGAAGGGGCACTGAGTGTGACCTAAGAACACAAGAAGTTGATTTTTCTGATTGCTCCCAGCCATCCAGATATGCATAAGATACATTAAGATGTCATTAAAAAGATTAACTTTATCAGTATGCTTCCAATTCCGTGGTTGGGAAATTATAGATAGAGAATTTTCAATGCAATTCCCATTCTTTTGACATTCAGTAAAAATGTACAGTATCTATCTTTGTAAATTACACTGACATATGAAATTCTTATGAGCTGTCTTGATTTATTTGTTTTGGGTTTTAAGTATTCTCTAAAACTCAATCTTTATATCCTGGAGTGATTTCTTAATGGCAGGGTACAATTTGGAAAATTGAATAATTTTTTTAAAAGCTTTGTGCCTTAGAAAAAAATCTGTGTTAAACATCTCAATCATCTCTTCATCTCTATTTCAGAATTAGTAGATAAAGCATGTGAAAATTAAATCTTATTTAATGTGATCTCAAGGAAGTCTCTTCTACCACAAGGTGACATTTTCTCTGCTTGTGATTTCCTATAGAAAAAGTGCTTCATTGATCTGGGGACATTATCTTTTTACAAGGTACCACAGTGCAGAGTTAATTGCTCTATTCTTACTAGTCTTGGTGAGAAGCCTGTTGAAGAATCTTTACACCAGTTGTGGTACAGGTGAATAAGGGATGGATGGGGAAATACTAGCAGTGCTGCTAGTCAAGAAACAGTTTTCTATTCATGCTTATTAACTGTCTCCAAACCAATCACCCTAACACACCCTCATCAGAAATCAGTAAGCTGTAATAGCACTCACCAAAATAACATAACACAGACACAGACCTAGGACTGTGGAGGAGGACCCCACCAAATTAAACTACTAATTTTTATTTAAGTCAACCATTGCAAAGTTTATTGTGTCATCCACCACCTGCTCATGAGGAGTAATTTCTCTCCATATCAGCAATTGGACAGAATTATGTAATAAGGTAAATGATATGGGGAATTCCCCTAAGTTTGAGACAAAATAAGATTTTGGTTACATTTATGTTTTTATTCTCTTTAGGAGTAGCAGACAAGACTGATGCTGATACTAGAATGGTAGATGTTATACATCCAAGCAAAATTCTGGATAAATAATAACTAGGACTAACGTAGTACTTAGCCGAGTTAAGCACATTTACAAACATCATTCAGTTGATATTCACTCCCTTGTCAGAAAGTAGATTGAGCAGATATTATCCCCATTTTGGTGAACTAAAAAATGGAGAGATTCACACACATTCATTCGAAGTTAAAAGGAAGATTTGGAGCTTGAAACCAAGTTTTCTGACCATAGATCTTGTTCTTTTTGCAGTATTTCGCATTGCATCATGAAGGAATAGAAACCTATGTGGACAGACCATGCAGAAGGAGAATCTCTGTCCCCTAGGCAGCCTGAGCTTCTATTGCTCAGAACAGTCACAGTGATTTGTGCCCTGCTAGGGATAGTGTGGAAAGCTGAAAAAGTGGTATCTTCTCCTAACAAATGTAGAATACTAGAGCTCCTATAAAAATTGATTTAAAGAACAACTTGTGTGTCTTTGAAAATAATTTTATATTTAGGTTGTTAATTAAACATGAAGTTATCTATTTAACAAATGATTGAATTAAAAATTGCATTATAACAACAAAAATGTTTTTTTTAAAGTTCTATTTATGTTCTCTTTATATAAAACAAAAAAGGCCATATTAATTGTAGTTTGCTCAAGGAAATGGGAATACAAAAAATTCATTGCCAGAAATATTTAGTATTTGCTGTAGACACTGGGGATACTGTGAAGAATGACATGATTTCCTTCAAGAGGCTCAGTCTTCAAGGAGACTAGGACATGTGATTTATAAATTATGGTGTGATTTAGATGGCATGATAAGGAAACAATAGATGTATGGAAGAAGGAGAGAGTAACAGTAGTTGGAAGTATCAGGGATGACTTTACAAAGGAGACATTATCTCCTTGGGATTTTTTTTTTTTTTTTTTTTTGAGACAGAGTCTCTCTCTCTGTCACTCAGGCTGGAGTGCAGTGGCACCATCTCAGCTCACTGCAACCTCCGCCTCACGGGTTCAAGCCATTCTTCTGCCTCAGCCTCCCGAGTAGCTCAGACTATCTGTGCACTCCACCACGCCCAGCTAATTTTTGCATTTTTAGTAGAGACTGGGTTTCACCATATTGACCAGGCTAGTCTCGAACTCCTGACCTCTTGATCTGCTTGCCTCAGTGTCCCAAAGTGCTGGGATTACAGACATGAGTCACCACTCCCAGCTGGATTTTAAAGAAAGAATAGGACATTCACCAAAAGGCTACAGTCATTCTAGCCAAGAAATTGTGGGGCATGGGACAGGTTATCTGTCCTGGAGCTTTATATTCTAGCAATAAATAATCTTTGCATGGTGTAGTAGTAAGATGGTCAGGCTAAGCACTAGTACATCTGATTTCTAGTCCAAACTGCCCCTGACTTTGAGTCATTGGAAAAATAACTCCATCTGTCTGGGGTTTAATGTGGAGTAGATTCATTCTTGGGTTTCTTTCATGTCAGATGTATCAACTTTAATGAATAAACCTTGGCATTTAAGAACATAGCCTCTACAGAGGAAATGAACTCTGTGTGTGAATTCCTCTGATCACTTTACTATCACTTTAACTTAGGGAAATTCTTTAATCTGTCTGAGCCCTTTGTCCTCATCAGGAGCAAGAAAATAATATAAACCTGAGTAAGTAATTGTAAGGATTATACAAAATAATTTGGGGCTGGGTGTGGTAGCTCACGCCTGTAATTCCAGCACTTTGGGAGGCCCAGGCAGGCACATCACCTGAGTTCAGGAGTTTGAGACCTTCCTGGCCAACATATAGTGAAACCCTGTCTCTACTAAAAATACATAGAAATTAGTTGGGTGTGGTCGTGGTGCATGCCTGTAGTCCCGGCTACTTGGGAAGCTGAGGCAGGAGGATCGTTTGAACCCAGGAGGCAGAGGTTGCAGTGAGCTGAGATCATGCCACTGCACTCCAGCCTGGGCCACAGAGCAAGACTCCGTCTCTCAAACAAAACAAAACAAAAAAAAGTGAAACGTCCTGACTCATATTTGTTGGAGCCATTACAAACTAACATTTAGGGAAGACCTGGAATATTTGGGGATCAGTTAATGAACAATTAAATCGAGAATAGTAGAATAAATGTTTGTGCTTTATACAATATGTACTCATTGGTTCTACCCAAGTCATAGATAAAGTAGGCTTAGGATACTAATAAAGACACAATGGATCCAGTCTCTTGGCCATTCCTGGCAGGTGAGTTCTGTTAAAACACAGAACAGGTAAGACCAAGGTTGTAGATTTCATCTCCATTAGGATACTTAAGTTTTTACTGCTTCAGGTTTTCAACTATTGGCTGCTGCATGCTGTTAATCTATTAGGTGATGAAATCAACTATATCAACTCCAACCCATCTCAAATCCCAAGTCTCTCCTTTCTTCCAGGTCTTAAATAATTTGATTCCAGTCTCCTCTGAGTGTACTGCCTAAATTTTTGCCCCCCTTTGGACATCCTTTTCTTGCTTTTTTTTTTTTTTTGACTTCTTTACACTTACAACTTTCTATCCTACTAATTTACTGAGTTGTCACTTTTATTGTCTGTTTCCCCCACTAGAATGATGTAAGCTCCCTGAAGGCAAGCAGTTATTTCTGTTACTGCTAATATATCTCTAGTGCTTTGATTAGTCACTGACATATCACAGACTTGTTGAATAAAGATAAGTCACATAAAAATGGATGAGAATCAGGGATCTGCCAAAACTTTCACCAAGAATAAGGCAAGAGGTTACTTTATAAGAAGAAACAAAAGCCTACAAAAAGTAAATGTCTGCTGAATAACAGAAGCAAGCCTTTCAGCTGTGAGATATTATTTTTCAAAGTTGAAGAGGTCTGTAAAATCCTATTTCACATCAGTCAGAGAAGATGTTTTTATAAAGGCACATTTGCAGAGAATATTAGTAAGCTTTACAAATGAGAGAATCACTGGAGAAAAGAAGCAGTGTCAAGACTCATGACTTCTGAAATCCATCAGTTTCTCTGAGCTGGTGGAAACTGCTGAAGACAAAAAATAAAACAACCTAAGTAGAATTGATATGGTCGATCACCGTATAATAAAGCCAGTAATTAGAAAACTTACAGATAGAAAAGTGAGGTTTTTACACTCTGACACAGAGCAGCAGGCACCGTGGAGGCTCTAAACATCTTAAGATTTTTAACCTGTGGAAAATTATGGGTTTCTGACATTAGTAGCATCAGGCCACCTTAGGAAGAATGGTTCTAGCTCTGTCATTCAATAGCTGGATGGCCCTGTGCAAATTATCAAGGTTCTCCGAGTATGTTTCTTTTCTTGTAAAACAGAGAAGTAAAGTTCCTACTTTACAGAGAGATTTTAAGGGAAAAAAATGAGACAGTATCTATGTAGATTTTCAGCCGACAGTACTCACATTTAAATACTCCAAAATATGATACAAAAATGTGTACACAAATGAATAACATTAAAAATTTTCCTCTGTTTCAGAGAAACACATATGAAAGAAAAATCCATTAGGTTGGTAATGATTCCAGTAATATCACTTACAAAGTGTACTTGTTTATTTAACTCACCAAAAGTGGTTTTACACTGGCTGCGATGGCTGAATCCTGTAATCCGAGAGTTTTAAGAGGCTTTGATAGGTGGGAGGATTGTTTGAGTCCAGGTGTTTGAGGCTGCAGAGAGCTATGATTGCACCACTGCACTCCAGCTTGGGCAACAGAACAAGACCTTAATTATTTAAAAATAAGAAGAAAAGAAAGGAAGAAAGAAAGGAAAAAAGGAAGAAAAAAGAACTAAGTAAACATCTCTGCAATTTTTTGAGAAAGGATGATACAGTCAAAAGGAATGCCTCTATTTTTGTTTGTGTACTTTCCTTCCATCAGACCAAGGTGCCTCACATTACCCTTCTGAAGGCTATTAAAATAAGTGGGTGTCTTTATAATAGAATGATTTGTAATCCTTTGGATATATATCCAGTGATGAGATTGCTGAGTCAAATGGTATTTCTATTTCTAGATCCTTGAGGAATCACCACACTCTCTTCCACAATGGTTGAATTAATTTACACTCTCACCAACAGTGTAAAAGCATTCCTATTTCTCCACATCCTCTCCAGCATCTGTTGTCTCCTGGTTTTTTAATGATCACCTTCTAACTGGCGTGAGGTGGTATCTCAATATAGTTTTGATTTGCATTTCTCTAATGACCAGTGATGATGAGCTTTTTTTCATATGTTTGTTGGCTATATAAATGTCTACTTTTGAAAAGTGTCTGTTCATGTCCTTTGCCCACTTTTTGATGGGGTTGTTTTTTTCTTATAAATTTGTTTAAGTTATCCATAATTTCTGGATATTAGCCCTTTATTTGATGGGTAGATTACAAAACATTTTCCCATTCTGTTGGTTGCTGGTTCACTCTAATGATAGTTTCTTTTGCTGTGCAGAAGCTCTTAAGTTTAAGTAGATCCTGCTTGTCTATTTTGGCTTTTGTTGCCATTGCTTTTGGTGTTTCAGTCATGAAGTCCTTGCCCATGCCTATGTCCTGGATAGTATTGTGTAGGTTTTCTTCTAGAGTTTTTATGGTGTTAGGCCTCATGTTTAAATCTTTAATCCATTTAGAGTTAATTTTTGTATAAGGTGTAATGAAAGAATCATTTCAGCTTTCTGCATATGGCTAGCCAGTTTTTCCAACACCATTTATTAAATAGGGAATCCTTTCCCCATTGCTTTTTTTTGTCAGGTTTGTCAAAGATCAGATGGTTGTAGATATGTGGTATTGCTTCTGAGGCCTCTGTTCTGTTCCATTGGTCTATATCTCTGTTTTGGTATCAGTACCATGCTGTTTTGATTATAGTAACCTTGTAATATATGTTGAAGTCAGGTTGTGTGATGCCTCCAGCTTTGTTTTTTTTTTTTTTTTTGCTTATTATTGTCTTTGCTATGAGGGCTCTTTTTTGGTTCCATATGAAGTTTAAGGTGGTTTTTTCCAATTCTTTGAAGAAGGTCATTGGTAGCTTGATGGAGATAGCATTGAATCTATAAATTACTTTGGACAGTATGGCCATTTTCACAATATTGATTCTTCCTAACTATGATCATGGAATGGTTTTCCACCTAAAAAAGAAAACAAGCGGGTGTATCTTTTTAAAAATTTTGAGAAAATTCAATGGGTGAATAAAAAAGTTGACTATCACCTAATCCCTCAATGATAAAATGAAATTTTACACATTCTAGCACACACAAGAACAGTATATGTCATGTCTTTAGTAATATATTCAGTATTAGAGAGACAGCTTATGACTCACATTTTATGATGCAGAGGAAGTGAATTTAAATAATTCTGTACATTAATAGAGCCATACAATAGAATTTATTAATATAGAGGGTGCAAAAAACTTCTGTTTTAATTAAATTTGTGTGAATTTTAGTAAATAGAGTCAATGTATATATGAGTCTGTGTTTTCACATGATTAAAATGAGGCCTATTAAATATTGATAGGGCTTAGGTTGATGAAGGAAAATTCTCAAAAGAAATGAACAATTAACAAAGGAAAAATAGGCTAGGTGCTGCCACTCACCCTTGTTGTTCCAGTACTTTGGAAGGTCAAGATGGGAGGATTGCCTGAAGCCAGGAGTTCAAGACCAGCCTGAGCAACATGTGATATTGTCTCTACCAAAAGCTAAAACATTAGTCAAGCATGGTGGTCTATGCTTGTAATCCCAACTACTCAGGAGACTGAGACGGGGGGAATCTCTTTAGTCCAGGAGTTCAAAGTTATAGTGAGCTATAATTGTGCCACTGCAGTCTCACCTGAGTGACAAGTAAGAACCTATTTCAAAACAAAACCAAACGAAGAAAAAATAGAACTAACTCTACCTCTATTTTCTATGTGAGAACAAGAGTGAAACTACTGTGAATCATATTTTTCAGGGCCTTTAATTAAATCAACAATTTAAAAACTATTTTTGCAATTAGTCAAATGTATTGTCAAATATATTTTCTTTTGGAGTGGAGTGAAAACTCTGGAGGGAGAGCCACAATTGTTTGTAAACGTCTGTATTGGAGAATTGTAGTTAAGTGGTGTCAGTCTTAATTCTGGAAACGAGAGTAATCTCTCAGCATATCTTATGGCCTGTGGCACCACAATAGAGGTACAAAGTGAAGCAGAAAGACTGTTTTAAAGAAACTGTATTTTAATGAGTTCTAATCAGCTCTAGTGCACATTGCTCATATCCCTTGATTAAAAATTATTAATTCAGGAACTTCTACTTTATAATGAAATCCAACTATGAACTTCTAGTTAATCTTCCCCAATTTCTTACTGAAATACCCAAAAGGCAAAACTATATGAAACTCCAGAAGTATCTACACTTAAGCCTTGCAGCTAGCCTACCGGTATCTATAAGGAATTAAGGGGAAGCAAATTGAACCAGATCAATAAAAACACCTGTGCAAAGTAAGAACATTAAAACTATTTAGAAAATAGTTGCTATGTAATACTTGTAATAGTTATAATAGTTGTAATCAACTCCCCTCTGCCATACACACTTAAACATCCCAAATCTGTTACTGCCAGAAAATGGTCCCTCTGTGGTATGGGTTCTACTTTTCAAGCATCCAGGTTATTTTTGTCCTTTCTTCCATAAATGAAGATATGTATTTGGGGCACCTAGAAAACTTGCATTTATGAAGGGAATAAAGACTGATAGCATTTTAGGAGATTTAGTTTCCTCAATTAAATCTCTAATGTACTCTATGAATGATATTTGGGAATTCAGCCTTACATATGCAGACTATTCTAGCTTAAAATAATGAGAATCAAGAAGTAAGACTCAGAAGAGGAAATCAGCTGAGAGCTGTGCCTGTCATCCTGTCGCCAGCTGTTAAACTGAAAAGAGAATTTGTCCATTATGCATGGTGGGGAGAGAACAGTGATAAAGGCCATCAATACATCTGCTTCTCTTTAAGCTAGCTGGAAAACAATTCCACTGCTTTTTAGGGTGGGGCAAGATTGGCATGACCGTATGTCCTGGTTGATCTTTGAAAGTTGCAGTTCACAATTGTTAGAATGTCTCATCTGTTTTTCCAGTTTATCCTGGATCTTCTTCATGTTTATTAAAGTATTAATATAAATAGCAATAGAGTAGGCCTGCAATTTGTGCTTTTATCTTTTGCTGTGATCTTCTCTCTAAAGTGGAATAAGATTATGATGTGAAGAAAGTTCTCATTTTAACATATGAGTATATACATTTTCCAGATTCAGTGTAACCAACGTCTTCCTCTTAAAGAGCTTGTAGAGTATTCCGTGATAAAATATGTGAGGCTGGATTAGAGGAGGTAAAAACAATTAATTCCTCTGGTCTGTATGGTGGTGGGAGAAGAATTAAAGATGTTGACCTTGCTGGGTACTTGGTGCATCAGCCAGTTGGGACATGATGACTGCTCTTTATGTTTTTTATTCTTTTATGTGAATCTTTGCTATTTTTTTTTTTTGTTCTCTGGTAGTCCAGGATTGATTAAATTTTAGTAAGTGTTCTGTCTAAACTTAGAATAAAAATTCTGTCATTATTGGATACAGTAATATGTCCATGATATCAAATTTTAAATTTTGTTGTTTAGATCTTCTATGCTTACTCTCTACTGGGTTTTTGTCTTTTTGTTATATCAACTATTAAGAGAGTCTGAATTTGTCTCTTTTTCTATCTATTTCAGTAAATTTTTGTTATATATTTTGTTTGTTCTTATTTTTATTTTTTTATTTCCATAGATTTTTGGGGAACAGGTGGTATTTGGTTACATGAGTAGGTTCCTTAGTGGTGATTGTGAAATTTTGGCACACCCATCACGTGAGCGGTGTACGCTGAACCCAATTTGTAGCCTTTTATTCCTCACCTCCCTTCCACCCTTTCCCCTGAGTCCCCAAAGTCCATTGTATCAATCTTATGCCTTTGCATCCTCATAGCTTAGCTCTCACTTATGAGTGAGAACATACGATGTTTGGTTTTCCATTCCTGAGTTACTTCACTTAGAATAATAGTCTCTAATTTCATCCAGGTCACTGTTAATGCCATTAATTCATTCCTTTTTATGGCTAAGTAGTAATCCATTGTATGTATATACATCACATTTTTTTTTATCCACTCATTGATTGATGGGAATTTGGGCTAGTTCTATATTTTTGCAATTGCAAATTGTACTGCTACAAACATGTATCTGCAAGTATCTATTTTGTATAATGACTTTTAGGATTGCTAGATCAAATGATAATTCTACTTGTAGTTCTTCAAGGAATCTCCACACTGTTTTCCATAGTAGTTGTACTAATTTACATTCTCACCAGCAGTGTAGAAGTGTTCCCTGTTCACTGCATCCACACCAATATCTATTGTTTTTTAGTTTTTTGATTATAGCCATTCTTGCTGGAGTAAGATGGTATCACATTGTAGCTTTGATTTGCATTTCCCTCATCACTAGTGATGTTTAGGAGTTTTTAATATGTTTGTTGGCCTTTGTATATCTTCTTTTGAGAATTGCCTATTTATATCTTTTGCCCACTTTTTGACGGAATTGTTTTTCTTGCTGACTTGTTTGAGTACCTTGTAGATTCTAAATATTAGTCCTTTGTTGGTTGTATAGATGATAAAGATTTTCTTCTACTCTGAGGGTTGTCTGTTTACTCTGCTGACTATTCCTTTTGCTGTGCAGAAGCTCTTTAGTTTAATTAAGTCCTACCTATTTTTGGTTTTGCTGCATTTGCTTTCGAGCTCTTGGTCATGAAGTCTTTTCCTAAGCCAATGTTTAGAAGAGTTTTTTTCTGATGTTATCTTGTAGGCTTTTTGTAGCTTCAGGTCTTAGATTTAAGTCCTTGATCCATCTTGAATTGATTTTTGTATAAAGTGAGAGATGAGAATCCAATTTCATTCTCTTTCATGTGGCTTACCAATTATCCCAACACCATTTTTTTAATAGGGTGTCCTTACCTCACTTTATGCTTTGTTGAAGATCAGTTGGCTGTAAGTATTTGGGTTTATTTATGGGTTCTCTATTGTCTTCCATTGGTCTATGTGCCTATTTTTGTACCATTTCCATGCAATTTTAGTGACTATGGCCTTATAGTTTGAAATCAGGTAATGTAATGCCCCTAGATTTGCTCTTTTTGATTAGTCTTGCTTTGGCTATGCAGGCTCTTTTTTAGTTTCATGTGAATTTTAGGATTGTTTTTTCTAGTTATGTGAAAAATGGTGGTGTTTTTATGGAAATTGCATTGAATTTGTAGATTGCTTTTGGCATTATGATAATTTTCACAGTGTTGGTTGTACCCATCCACGAGCATGGAATGTGTTTCCGTTTGTTTGTGTCATCTATGATTTCTTTCAGGTGTGTTTTGTAGTTTTTCTTGTAGAGGTCTTTCACCTCCTTGGTTAGGTATATTCCTAAGTATTAATTTTTTTTTGTAGCTGTTGTAAAAAAGGTTAGTTTTTTATTTGATTCTCAGCTTGGTTGCTGTTGGTGTGTAGCAGATCTGCTTGTGTATGTACATTAATTTTGTATCCTGAAATTGTGGTGAATTCATTTATCAGTTCTAGGAGCTTTTGGGAGGAGTCTTTAAGGCTTTGTAGGTATATAATCATATCATCAGCAAACAATGACAGTTTGACTTCCTCATTACTGATTTGGTTGCCCTTTATTTCTTGCTCTTGGTTGATTTCTCTGGCTTGGACTTCCAGTACTATGTTGAATAGAAGTGGTGAGAGTGAGCATCCTTGTTGTGTTCCAGTCTTCAGAGAGAATGCTTTTAACTTTTCCCTATTCATTATTATGTTGGCTGTGAGTTTGTCATAGATGACTTTTTTTTTTTTTTTTT